>JBAMHZ010427101.1:0-11116 GCA_037177395.1 Alpinia galanga | reverse complement strand
TTCTCCCCTCTTTAGTATTGTTTCTCATGCCATACCGTGGCGGGCATAACAGGAGTTAATCGTGGCCATCCCTATCCTCGACTGCTCACCTCCTCTCCGCCGAAGCTCTCTGTCGATTTAGCGGCTCGGTTTGCTGGGATCACGCTCTCCGGATTCTACCGGAAGCGTCGATGATGTCACCTGGAAGGCTCTTGGCGGCGTCCGTGTACTCCCCGGTCACTGGAGAGCCTTGAAAACTCTTCCTTAGGAATCCATGGGGACGAAGCAAGGCATCAAATGTTGTTTTAAAGAACAAAATTGTGTTTTTTCTTTGTTTACACAATTATAGATTTTATATCTTTTTTGCATTCAAATTCAGCACACTCAAGAGACGCAGGTAACATAAGCTTTGAAAACTTAAGTTTACAATCAACGGAAAATTTTGCTCGAATTGAGAATGGCAGTAAAAGGATCTAGATATATTGCTATTTTATTTATTTAGAAATTTACTGTGAATATTTTGGATGGATGATAGCCATTGCATCCTTGCCAGTAGTTATTCGTTAACTGTAACGCTTTTAGGATTTTCAGATAAATTTGCTGTGAGAGTGTAGGTTATGCTTCTTCAATCTCTACAAGCACTGCTGCATATGCATTTCACCAGTACATATTGACACATACTAGTTGGGGCCTTGATCTTAGAATCGATGTCAAGATTTTATTTATGTAGCAGAAGTTAAACAAATTGGGGTTGGTGCTGGAACACTTGATAAAGAAACTATGCTGATGATTCTTGTTAGAAATTCAGTAGCATGTAATGTCAGAAATGTCATCTGGTAAAAAATAATAATTATAAAAAAGGGAAAAAAGAAAAGGCAAAGCAACTGTCAAACCCCCAACACTTGATCTAGCAATAGTCGGGTGATATCTAAAAAATTTTTCAAATTTGCATAACATCATAGCTGTCGCCCCAAATAAAAAATCTCATATCTAATTTAATAAGGAAACAGACTTGTGGGCAAAGAGAAAAGCACCTGTTAGATAGTAAAAATTAAGAGTTCATACACTACGTTAGATACACAGTGAGCAAAGGACAAAAAAGGATATTACATGCAAGGTTGCTAAAAAGATGTGGTTGAACAGAGGAGATAGGCATGTTCTTTGAGACTGCTCAAAATCAAAGAAAATTCAGACCAGCAACATGCAACTTCTGGTACCAGTTGGATGGACTAACAAAACAGTTGTTAGGCTGTGCTCCTAACACATTCATTTCAGGTAGGCTTGAAATAGATATGGTATCTGAGTCACCTCCATTTTACCCATCCTTAATTCCACCCACTGCCAGCTCCACTATCAGAGTTGCCAGCCCAGCCACCTTTGCTACTGCCGCCATTATTATTGCCACCCGAACCAGAATTAGCAGTGCCACCCCACCCTCCACCACTAGCACCAGCTGCATTATCATGGCCATCAGCAAAACTACGTGCTTGATAATTGCCACCGTTGTTGTTCGCACCCTGAGTGCTTCCACTACCACAGCCACCCGTGTTACCAGCACCACTGCTATTACTGATCCAATCGCCCAAATCACCACCATCATTACTGTTCCCACCCTGACAACTTCCACTGCCCCAGGCATCTGTGTTACCAACACCACTGTTATTTCCAACCCAGTCACGACTACTTCTCCCATGGCCACCAGCATTCGCATCGCCCCAGCTAGGACGACCACCATCACTGCCATCACTGCCACTTCTTCCACCCCAACCACTGTTGTTTACTGATACATCATCAAAACCACTTCCCCTATCCCCATCACCATTACCATCCCACTTATCCTTCCCACCCTGGCCACCTCCAGTGTCCCAGCCATCTGTGCTACCTCTGTCACTGTTATCCGTGGCTCTGCCCTGGCCCCTGCGGCCACCATTGTTACCACCTCTCCAGCTACGACCACCGCTGCTTCTTCCGCTCCAGCCTCTAACGCTGCCACTGCCAGCCCCAGTCCGCTTGTCACCACTACCATCAGAACCACTTGCAAGATCTGCATCATTACTGCTTCTATGGTTGCTGCCTCTGCCTTGGTTGTTTCCACAGCTCCATAAACCTGTGGCACCAATAGCATTTCCACTACCACTAGATTCAGAACCAGTACTATCCTTCCCAGCATGTCCCCACCCAGTGTTGTTCCTACCTCTGCCCCTCCCCCTGCCTCTGTCCCAGTGACTACTAAAATTCCCTTCTCCTCCCCAGTTGCCAGTGCTACTGTCTTGTCCACTCTGACCTCTTTGACTGTCAGCACCAGCCGCAGCAGAATGACTACTCCAATCTCCATCATGATCATTGCTGCCTTTACTGTTAATCCCATATCGGTTACTTCCACTTCCCCAGCCACTTGCGGTGCCACCAGTATTGTTATTACCATCCAAGACAGGATCGCTACTGTCATTTCCAATTTGTCCCCGCTCACTGTTGCTCCTACCTCTGCCCCCACGGCTACTATCACTACCAACAGCTCCGCAATTACCAATACTGCCAGTACCAGCTGAATAACCACCACCAGTAACAGCTGGTGCACTACCCCAATTCCCACCAGGATCATCACTGCCTCTATTGTTGCCCCCATGTCGGTTACTTCCCCAGCCACTTGTGGCACCAGCAGCATTGCTATTAGCAACAAAGCCAATATCAGTAATATCATTTCCACCCCGTCCCTGCCCACTGTTGTTCCTGCCACTACTCCTTTCCCTGCCTCTGCCCCTGCAGCTACTGCCACTACCTTCTTCTCCTCTTCCATTCCAATCTCTGTAACTTCCAGCCACAACTGACTTGTCACCACCAGTTGCAGCAGCACCACTACACCAATTCTCGCCATGGCCATCCCCGCTATTGTTTCTAACTCCACCACCTGTTTCTTGGTTGCCCCAGCCACTTCTGAAGCCATCACCACCTCTATTTCCAGCCCAGACAGCATCAGTGCCACCCGTTCCTATGTCTCCTGAAGTGCCCCTTTCTCCTTGGCCACCAACATCATCCGTTGCACCCCAACTATCATTGCCACTGCCCCTGTGACTGCCAGTCCCAGCAGACTCATCACCACCAGTTCCCAGATTCCCCCAGCCTCCAGTACTGCTGCCACCATCAGTTCCCAGATTCCCCCAGCCACCAGCACTGCTGCCACTACTGCTATTCCGAACCCAGACACCATCAGTACTATTGTTTCCTTTATCTCCTGAGCTAACCCATCCTCCTTGGCCACTTACATTACCTTCCACACTTCCCCAACTCCCACCACCATCAGTACCCTCATTTGTGTTGCCACCCCAGCCAGAACCTGCAGTATCACCCTTCATTTCTTCATAACCACTGTTGTCGCTTCCATCAGTACCAAAATCATTTCCTCTTCCACGACCACGACCACGTCCACGTCCACGGCCTCGCCCTCGTTCTGGACGAGGTATCCCACTAACATGACCGTTTCGATTGCCAGTATTTCTAGAGTTAAATCTTCCGTCTGCCAGGAAAAGCAATAAAGATAATTATACTAACCATGTGATGGCAAAACTTATAAATAATACAAGACAACATTAACTCAGAAATGTGTGGCCAATAAAGGGTAACTAAATTTATTTTCAGTGAAGCAAATCAAGTTTGTCAAACAGTGACTTCCAAAAATAATTATACAGAAGCACAAGTATCTTATTCCCTTTTTAGTTGGAAGGAAGTACAAAAGAAATCAGCAACTTTTGAGAGAGATTAGAAAATGCATAAACATTATCAGGAAAGTAAAACTGGTTGATATGCCCTCAAGAAGATCCAGCATAGAATTTCAGGAACAGCATTCACCTATTGACGCTATTCTAACCCAGATAAAGGTGGCAGTAAATACCCTTAACCAAGTATGTATCTGATAAAGATTAAAAATGAAAGCTCTAGTGGTCAAACGTATCCCTTTCTCAAGCAATCCTAGATGGGAAGCATAAGATTTCACATATTGACTAAAACATGTGACTCAACCAATAAAATCAAGGATATTCTACCTCAACGACACACTTTAGCATTTCTCTTCTTATTTTATTTTCTTTATATGTTACATAACTATAACTATTCTTTTTCCAAGTCTACCTAACATTTCTGCCTTCAAATCTTTATCAATAGTACAGTGTAACTTCAACTTGACTAACCACTGATGTCCCATAGAAGATATATTCATTATGCAACTGCAATTAAATACTTTTAAATTGAGAACAAATATTCTTTAACAAGTTACATGCATGTGATACATCTGAAGTTACATTGAGTATTCAAATAATGTTACAATATTCATCCTTCATGATCAAAGCCTTTAATCCTTTCAACAAAAAAATTGATTTAAAATCAGTGTTTTCAGAAGCTCCACCATGGTGCTAGGAGCCACGCACCCAGATACATTTACTAGTTCAGGTGAGACAGTATTACATGCCCAAGGCACAAGAAAATATGCCTAAATAATACACGATATCTCTTTCTATATTCCTGTATCTTTTCTTAGACCTCAAAAAAGAGTGGAAAAAAATAGAATATCTAACAACTCAATTTTTTGAATGCCGAAGGTTATGATTGCATTCTCTAGATTATCTAAATTAGTTGTATACTGTAACTGGTTTATGGTATTAATGACATTGATGCTCTTGAATAAAAGGGTCATGTAACGTTATATGGGCTCAGTTATGACTTGTGATACAAAAAACATCAAATATATGACTGTGATTCTTTGATGGGGTTACATAAATATGAATTCAAGCATTACATTTCTGTGACTGTCATTGAATTTCTTTTGAACTGAGGGAAACTAATAAACAATGTAAGTGTTAAATCACATTTTGTGTTGCAGATACTGATATAAAGCATATATTTGATATTTTGAAAGTTTGCCTTGCCTCTCCTGGTACATATGCCTTATGCCTGGGCCCTATGATGTCTTAGGGCCTAGTAAACCTAACAGGTCAAAAAATAATAGATCAAATGATTATTTGAATTGTCACTAGGTTGCCACTAACAGATTTTTTTGATCACTTCGCCAAACTATAGCAAACTTGCTGAGCATGTAATAATAATGTCAAGGAGTAAGCTAACAAAACCTCAAGGAATTCAAATTGAACAATTCAACAACCAATAATGATTTGCAGAGTGGAAGCAATTCGATCATACTAAAATTTTGTTTCCAGAATTCACAGAAATATGTCAAGAACTATCAAGAGTTGAAATATATAAACAGTTATGAATGCTAATAATCACCTAATGCATTGTGCATTAGATGACTCTAATTAAAATGGCATCCCGAGAATTATCCATTGCAGAAGAGGTCACAAATTTCCTTTTTATTTTATTAAGATGAGCAAATAGAGTTAGCAAACTTTCCCCCGTAAATTGAATTGTACTTTTAGTAGTTAATGTGCGGGTGAAAGAATGAACCTTTACCAGCTACCGCTGAACTTTTTCAACAGAAGGATAAAAAGGATGGACTGGATCTTAACGAATGTGGATGGTTTAAACAATAAAGATATTGCACATTGAAAAAGAATTCAGAAGTGGATAGGAATATATCCACAATTCATACTTCTCAATTTGCTTAAGAACATATATATATCCACTAATTTAGTTTGGAAAGGAGGTCACAAAAGTTCAAAAACCAAAAACAGAGAGATTTCAAAGAAAACCTTTCACTTTAAGAAAAAATGTAGAACCATATAAGTTGCTTATCTCCTCTCTAGTAACCTACTTTCCCTTTAATTAAAGGGCATTCGCAAGTATTGTACCAGACTAACCAAAGCAAGCCTAAAGAATATGCCTGAGACATTTAGATCAGCTGCATTAAATTTATGCTAAATTGGCAAGCATATCAAACCTCGAATCCAAGAATCAAACTGGCAAAAAGAAGACCCTCCAATCAATGTAGATGCATCATTAATGAAAGTACAAAACAAGAATAAGGTGATCAAAACATATAAAAGATCATAAGACGTTAATAATTGATAAATTAATCTACAACTCTGCAGAAGCATGTATATCATCTATATAGAGTTCAAATGATTTATCTGCTAGTTCAAAACCATCAGTCAAGGACATATAAAGCAAAACAATAAACATTATCAAGCTAATAAAACAATCCCAATTTCCCAAAAAGGCAAGCCAGGAGTAATACAATAGAATATTCAAATCAGTCATTTTGATTTCAAGGATCAAAAAATGTTAGCTAAATTATTAAATCGATTTATATCAAAGTGCATTGCTCACACCAGAGCATAACAGATGATGTGGATATTAGCGATTACCACAACCAAACAATGCAAGCATGCTAGTCAATGATAGTAAACTTCATGCATCACCCCCACCCAAAAAAAACACTTGGTAGAATTTTGTACTCCTAAACTCAGAATTCTGCATCCACAAATTAATTACTTCTTTACTGATAGAAATAATATTAATAACTACAGTTGGTCAGACAGAATAGAAATCAAATTTTATCACAATTTGATAGTAAAGTTTCTAGAGCTTGGTGGATGGATAAGAACTAGTTCTTATCAGGCCAAGAGAAGACAGCAGGGCATTATAGGTGTGTGTCTGTAGTATTTTATTTTGAAAAATGGTAGCACTTGTTATAGCTGAAGATTCTCCATGAATATCAAAATCCCAACGGAATTAATGAACCTTAAATTTAAATAATTCATAAGAGAAGTATATCAATTTTAAAAAGCATGAAGTTGATCAACCATTGCACTGGCTCAGTCAGACAACTCCACAAACTACTAGTAGGTTTCATAAAATAATGAAATCAGCAAAAATGACATTGATATGATATTATGATGAACTACCTGTAGATTCCCTACCACCAGAGCACACCCATGTAGGATTTTCTGATGGTACCTCTGCACCAAGTATACATACAGATGGGCCCTCACCAAGTAGTGGCTTGTCTATATTCTTCTGAAAATATTCAATTAAGCGATCTATGCTATCAAAATCCTTTTTCCGAAACCTGAAACCTTTGGGATTCACCCCAACATACTCGTGATGTGGATTTGCACTTCTAATATAGGATAAAATAAAAGTCCCAGGATGCTCATGAGAAACACCAAAACAGTACACTATCCGCATTGGGTTTGCTGCCTTCTCTGCCTTCAGTAGATCATCAACCTCTATCTGATTCCCTTTTCTGAATTTGCGAAAACCAAGCATGCTTTTCAAGTGGGTTACCAGTGGATCAACATATCGGCGCATGACCTAAAAGACGAGAGACAGGATCCCATTAGAAGTTAGCTCACAAAACTATCCAATGGAATTTAAAAAAAAAAAATCAAACATGCAAATAGTTTCACAGTACATTATTGTTGAACAACTAAGGTGTGTCAAATAGTAAACGAAAGATTAGATTCCTAAATTGCAAAAAAATTTAAAAAAAAAACAAGTTTCAATTTTGCCACAACAAATTTCATATAGCATCAGACAGAGGAATGCATAAATAAGCATTTCAGCATATTGGAAAGGGAAAGCATTTGGCACCTGAAGTTCAGTCTAAAAAATTTTGGATGATAAAATAGGCGCACCAAGTTTTGGTCTCAATAAGAAGCAAAATTAGTACATGTCCTCTCCATATTAGTTTCTTTATGTTCCTCATTCTCAAAATCTAAACGCTGTCACTCGCAAATGTTGTCTAAGGATGCCTCTTTAAGAAGATAAGATAACAAAACTAAACAAAGTTCAAGTATGTCATTTTTTGTTAAGACAATATTATTTAATCCTACGTCAATTAGATATTAGACATAAGAATTAATCTATCCTTTTTACTAGTGCAACGAAGAGTAGAAAATAGAAATCTAGTTCAGAAGTTTATAATCTCAAATTTCATACATAATTGATCCAAAATTGAATATAAACATATAAAATAAAAGAGACAAAGCCTTGTAATTATTATCTGACATGAAGCATGTGATTGGAGACACTTTCAAGAGCTACAATAATTTGTTTTAGCTTCATAACAATTGCCCTAAACAAAATGCTCCAAGAAGTGGTTGACATTGAGAAGTTGAAATTTGCAAAGAGGGAAAATTATAATAAAGCTACCTCATTGAGATCTTGAAAGGACTCTTTATCAATTATTAATGTCTTCCCCAGCCGAAGTAAGCTTGTCATATCTTTGTGATCTTTTCCTTTCTCAGCTATTTCTTTGTGAGCAAATACTCCATCAAAAAATTTCAAAGTCAATGTCAAAAACAATGGCCCTTTGGAACTGGGACGCATAATACTCTCACCAGGTTCTTTATGAGAGAGGTACTGCCATAGTAAGTTATAACACAGATTTAATACGCACAGCAGTGCTTAAGTAAACAAGAGGGTTAGTGAATTATTATATATAATTGATCAAGCACACCTCAATTGCCTCATCAGCCGTCAGATTCTGAAAACGGGGATGAACAATCATCCTTGGTCTCAAAGGTTTATTTGCATTTTCCTTGTTCTTCCGGATCTTCTCCATTTCACTGCCCATGCTAATTCTATCCTCATGGTAATAAGGATCTCGCTTATCAATATAAGGACCTTTTTGCAGGTCACTAGCTTTGGATGTCAAGTAAACAACATGTCTATTCTTATTTACATGCTTAATCTTGCATGTAAGTATATCCCCTACATGCACTTTCTCATAATCATATCCTTCCTCTGAAAAGTCATCAGAGGACACTATCCCTTTTAAACCAGAATCAAATACACAAATGACTTGACTCTCCTGTACATGGCGCACTGTGACCTGAACAATTCTCCCTTCTGGAATGGTATCATCTGTTTCTCCAGAGAGCATAGCAAACTCCTCCTCGCAACTTGGTTCTTTAAAAGGTGCCCGATAGTCCCGAAACCCTTGTAGAAGCTCCATCTTTATATCATAAAGTGTCTCCCTTTTGTTTGTTCCATACTGGTCAAATATACTTTTTGCATACTCATCAATATCAAACACTTCAAGCTTGTGTGGATTTTTTCTAACATGTTCAATCACCTTCTCCAGCATATCATCCATATCATTTGCCTCCTTTAGAGCATCATCGCCATAGATATCCTTGGCAAAATTCTTTGCCAATTCATACGACTCTGGATGAATTCTAGTGTCATCCAAAAGGTCCATATTGTGGTTCCTATAAGAAGCCATCCCACTCTGTCTTACCCGTAAAAATCCAACAGCATTGATGAAAACCTTCTTTTTAAGAATCTTTCCCATAGGAATCTCTTTGCGATTCAAAATAAATCCAGCCCTCAGAAATGCTTTTTGTAAGACAGATGCTTTTCGTGGACCAAGACCAGCAATAAATTGTAAAGGAGCAAAAAGCCATTCATGACTCGCTGCTAAGTTTATATCCACACCAACTTGGTTGGAAGCATCAACCATAATCTGCTCGACAACCTCATACTTCTCATTGGGAGTAAGGAAATGTTCCAAGGGATGAAATTTCCATGACAATATTTCTTTTTCTTGTCCACAAAGAGTAGCCACCATAGCCAAAGGGTTTTGCAGATAACGCCCAAGTGCCACAGCACGTTTCACAATGCCTTTAGAAAAACCACATCAAAGAAGGTCAATTTTGAAGTTAGTGAAATCTCTAAAGAAAACAATCCTTACCTGATTGACCTGGGAGTTGTTCTGAAGCAAGCTTTGAGTTCTCATAAAGACGAGGGAAAGTTTCATCACCAAAGATAGCAGTGATATTTTCCAATTCTTGACCAAGTTCTTTTGGATGATCCTCAATTATCTTGAACATGACATACAACACAATAAAACAAAAATGTTAGGTATTAGCATTATTGTAAAAGGAGACCCACAGGGCCCCATCGGCATGCAAGCCGGTGGTTCATCAAATTCCATGTGCTATATGCATTATCAATATGCAAATTCAATAATGCAATGGACAAAACATGAACTCATTTGAGAAATTATAATGATTACTTGAACCTCGACTAAGTCAATTCAATTTACTAAGTTTTGACCGATTAACCTTTTGAACACAACTAAAAGCTAAAACCCAAGTCTTTGAGGCTATAGCAATCAACAAAAGAAATAGCAGAATGACCAAACCCCTAGTATTTCCTATTTTCCTGCCAAGTACAAACTACAAAATACAGAACTTGAGAAAGATACAATTCTCTTCCTGAAAGGATTAATAAAACTTTTACAACATTTCGGTAGGTAGCATGTATCCTATTAAATAGTAAGTCTAAAATATTATATCTTATTTGCATTTCTTATATATTACAAGGTAGATGTAAAGTATTTTTCATGAACTCTTTATGATGATTAAAACTGTTAACAACTTATATTGTTATATTAAACTTGTAACTTTCTTGTTAAGTACTACATGTGTACTTCAATATTTTTGGTGTTCAATCTGTTCAAAATTGAACTGAACCAAAGTAATAACTATTATAAACCAAATTGAAAGCAAACAAGAATTATCAATTTGGTATCTGGGTTGAGTCAAAATGGCGAAGATCCATCAACGCCTTTAATTCTAATATCAAGTCATAAATATTTTTACTTTTTACGTAGTAGGAAAAACTGTTTAAACCAATGTTTTGACATATGTTACCATACTGCAATTTCTACACAAAGTTTTCAATTTAAGTTACAAACCTGAGTTAGATAAGATATGCAATGGCATGAACCCGATCTAAGACTTTAGGTCTTAAATAAAATCTAAAGTGTAGAAAAACTTAAAGGCCACTGGGCATGCACCTGTTGAATCAACGAATATAATCTTTACCATTTATTTCAAGAGCATGTAATGATTTGCCAAACTCCGTCATGAGTAACACACTAATTAAAGGAAGTCAAAACAGTAAAACATTTATTATGAACCATCTTATAAACAACCACACTGCAGTAACCTTTATTAAAAGCATTAAATTGACAATTTTCTTAGGTCACTGGATAGCATTTGAAAGTTCAAAAAATCAGAAGCCATAACAAATAAAAGTAACAGTACAATGAAACTGAAGTTACTAGAACATATGGGTCAGGACTCAGGATGACAGGCAACCTCAAATCTGATTAATACCGACAATCTCACAATCAGAAAAAAAAAATACAAGAAACACAAAACAGACTATAGAAGTA
>JBAMHZ010427093.1:0-11117 GCA_037177395.1 Alpinia galanga | reverse complement strand
AGCTCATCATTTGTTGACCCAAAGATGATGTCATCAACATAAACTTGAGCAACAAAGATACATTTTCCTTAGACTTTAGAAATAAAGTTTGGTTAACTTAGCCTCTTCTAAAGTTCTTAGAAATTAAAAATGATGAGAGTCTTTTATACCAAGTCAGGGGAGCTTATTTTAACTCATATAAGACTTTCTTAAGTTTATAAATATGGTTTGGGTAATCTACATTTTTAAATCAGGGTGGTTGCTCCGTATAAACCTCTTTCTAATGAATCCGAGTGGTTGCTCCACATAAACCTCTTTCTTAATGAATTCATTTAGAAATATCGATTTTACATTCATTTGATAGAGTTTGAAATCAATGTGAGCGACATATCCTAATAAGATTCGAATAGATTCTAATTGAGCTACCGGAGCATAGGTCTCATCATAATCAAGTCTTTTAATTTTATTGAACCCTCGAGTTACTAACCTAGCTTTGTTTTTTGTGACTCTACCTTAATCATCTAATTTGTTCTTAAAGACTCATTTTATTGTAACAATTGTGTCATCATTGGGTCTAGAGACTAAATCTCATACTTGACTTCTCTCAAATTGGGTTAACTCTTTTTGTATTGCTAGTATCCAATCTGGATCAAGCAAGACATCATTAATCAATGTTGGCTCAATTTGAGAGATTAAGGCAACTTAGCTAGTAGGATATCTAAAATAGAATCTAGTCTTCACTTCTTATGAGAATTCTTTTACTATTTGGTTTAGAGGATGATTTTGATAAATTCTTAAGGTTCTAGAAGGTGTGGGTGAATCATATTCAAATTGATTATTGTTAATATTTCTCCTTTCATCATCGGAATCTCCTCTTCCTCCCCTTGATCATTTCCCCCTAAATTTAAATTTTGAATCCCCTAGGTAATGTTTTGATTTCGTGCATTGATATCCTTATCAATTTTGGTTTTCCTAAGGTAGGTACTAGTAGACTCATCAAATTTAATATTAGAGTATTCCTCAACCTTTTGAATCTTCTTATTATATACTCTATATCTCCTACTAGTATATGAGTATCTAATTAAGATTTTTTCATCTGCCTTAGACTTAAATTTTTCTAAATTATTTTTGATATTTAAGATATAAATTTTGCAACTAAAGACTTTGACATAATGAATTGTATGAATTATGTCATTCCATAATTCAAAAGATATTTTTCTTACAAACCTATGGATTAAGATACGATTTGGATATAATAAGTGGTATTAATTGCTTTCGTCCTCAAATAACTTGCCTTCAAGTGTTTCTTTTGGTTTTGTCATGCTATCGAGTCTTCCTTTGCCAAGAGGCCGTATCTCTGGAACTTCTCCGCCAAGAGCTACGCTCTGGGACTTTAATTGTCAAGTTACATTTCGGCTTACACCACTAAGACTACACACTTGGACTTACGTGACTAAATCCTCTTACTTTGACTTTCCTTACCAAGTTTTCATACTTAGACTTTCTTTGTCAAGTCTCCATACTTAGACTTTCCTTATCAAGTTTTCATACTTGAACTTTCCTTGTACCTATCACTCAATATTCATATTAAATCACCGACATTGCCTAATGTAAACTTGATTGTCCAAATATCAAAAGTAATTAATGCTTGAAGCAAGATTGTACCAACAAATTCCTCTAAAAATTTATTTGAAACATAAGAAGATGAAAAAAAAAAGGTGAACCAAAAAGTAAGCCATAAGTGAATTTTTAAAAGAAAAAAAGAAATTAGATAGTACAATTGATAAGTACAAGACTAGATCGGTAATTGGCACTTTCACCAATATTGTTTTATAAGTTCTAACAAATTTACACGAATACAATTGTTCTGTAGTACAAAACTTCCTTTCGTGTAAATTGTTCTTTCACAACTAAAATACTTAAAGGAACGATATCTATTCTTAACTGCAGTAGTGATTCGTACATAATAGTAAAGAGCGTGCTAATCAAGTTCTTATTCTGCAGCATGGAGAAGATTCTTGATCGTTATGAACGTTACAGGCTTGCAGAGAAGGCACTAGTTCATTCAGATCATGAATCTCAGGTACAAGGATGGAAAAATTGCTCTCAGAATTTTGCAGCTCATGCCTTGTCTCACTAGTTAGTCTAGTAGTCAAAATACTGATTCTGAATACCTTGCAATTAAAGCACTAAGCAGAACATTTTCGTATTTGTTGTTTCACTCGTTTGAGTGTAGTTAATTTAAAAAATATATTTTCTCTATTCTTACATAAAGGCGGTGGTTGTTGGGGCGGTGAAAGGAAGTCAGGAAAATAAAGAGAGAAAAAATATACATTTGTGTGGAAGTAGGTAGAGAAGAAAATTAGATAATGCTTCTTGTAATTTACGTATGCATTCTCTGTAATCGTTCTATCTTTGGACTTGTGAATAGGGAGACTGGCACCAGGAGTATGCCAAACTGAAGGCTAAGGTTGAGGCTTTGCATAAAAGTCAAAGGTAGTTTATGTAATGCTTTCTTTTTTTTTAAACAAATTGTGAGTTATGCATCGGCAAGTACTTATTATATACACTTTCCTTCCAGGCAACTCATGGGGGAACAACTTGATTTGTTGACAAATAAAGAACTTCAACAATTAGAGAATCAGCTCGAGTGTTCTTTAAAGCTTGTTAGGTCAAGAAAGGTAAAAGACAATATTAAATAGAGAATGTAAAAGTACTTTCTGGTTCTAGATTCTAGCAGAAGAAGATTTCAGGAAAATGGAAATGAATAGCCTTATGAGTCCTGACAGCTTCTTTATAATGCAGACCCAAGTTATGTTTGACTCAATTGCCGAGCTCCAAAGAACGGTAATATATCTGACATAGTTTTCTCAAAGTAATATATTTAAGTAATGTCAGGCATGCTGATGGAATTATTGATGCTAGACTAGTTACGTAACATAAAGTAGGAGTAAAATGAATTAATGTTCATATTTACCTCCTCCATTTGTAAGACATATATCTTTATAAATATGTAAATCACATCTTCTTATTTACATAATCTTTAATGCCCAAGATTTTGAATTAAATGATTTTCACAGTATAATTCTTAGACCATACCTTAGCTCACCTTTTAGGATGATGAAGAAAGACCTTTAAAATAGAGCCCTTTAAGACAATTATGTTTTTTGCCGCTTGATCTCTCTTCTTTCTTAGTGTCTTTGATGGAGAAAAAACCTATTTAATGGGTAGAGGGAGACATTACATCAATGTCTACATTCAATTGTCTCTTAATTCAATCGTTCATTCTCACATTACATGAATATGAGAATTTTCTTTACTTGAACAGGATCTCTTCTATAGGGCTTATACAACTATATCCTTGAGTGTCATGGAAATAGGCAGCACATTCTGAATGATGATGTATGATCTCGAGATCAGACCATGATTAATGGCTTAGATCCCTTCGGATCGGTGGCTGTGGAAGATTGTTCTCAACAGGTGTAATCTGCTGGGGAGGTCTTGAGATTGTCTAACAAATACAAAATTTGAAACATAATTGTTTCAAAGGTCTTTCTTCTTCTATAAATGATGATGCTCAAATGATGACTCATAAAAAGTTGTCAAATTTATCCTATAAAAATATGCAAATGTTGGCCATGCAGATTTTTCTGTTAACATTAGTATGTTTCAAAATGGGATGATGAAATCAATAGAAACTGTTTTTTTTGTGTGTGACTTTTTTGGGAAGAAAAATGAGTCTAAGAGATTTTTTTAGAAGAGAGTGAACATAAATCATATGGGTGATACAAAAATCCAAGTCATTTTCATCGTAAAAGATGATTAATTATTTGAATATGACACGTGAACCTAAATTTGGGAGAATTTTACCCAAATAGCCCTATATAAGGGCAGGCGTGTACTTGACAATTGGCAAGCACACTTTTAGTCCATGATGTAATTTGGATTGATAATTTTATTAAAGATTATTCCTTAATCTTTTATATTATATTATTCTTACTTTTTTCTCTCTCTTTTTATTCCGTTTTGATTTATCACAATATCTTCTTTTCTATATTTTATAGAAAATGTATTTTTTCTTTTTATTTTTCCAGTATTACTGTCGCTGGCCGAATGATTCAAAGGGAGAAAAAGACTGGTTCACACGCGCAGAGGTGGGATCCGGGTAGAGCACCTGAGATAGAGAAGAAAGAGTTACGGGGGATGCCAGAGGAGCTCCGGCAAGGCCACTCCAATGCTCAAGTCAGACAGTGGGAAGGAAAAGACAGTGTAGTAGAAGAATGAGATGGGGTTCGACCTTTTTCTTGATGACCATGAACCTCTATATATACAAAGAGATTCTGACAGCAGGGTGTCCGGGCAAAGGCGAACTCTGACAGCAACATGATCCACAATAGAATGGAGTCACCGAAAAAAGGAATAGAACTTTATTGGAGATGGTGAGGTCTACGATGGCGCAGATAAATTTACCTATCTCTTATTGGGGGATGCGTTATTGACCACTGCCTATGTCCTTAATCATGTTCCAACAAAGTCCGTAGTCAGCACCCCATACGAGCTTTGGACAGGGAGGTAGCCTAACCTTAGTCATTTGAAGTCATGGGATTATGTCGCATATGTCAATGATTCCTCACATAAGTGCGACAAGTTAGGCCCGCAAGGAAAAAAGTTTATCTTTATTAAATACTTTGAACACTCTAAAGCATGTGTTCCTAGGAGAACATATAAACGACACAGTAATTGAGCTTGAGTCTCATGATGCTATATTTCTTTAAAATGATTTTTCTAAGAGAGGAAAAATCCATCGAGACTTCACCTTCTATGAGATGGATGAGCCTAGTAGCTCAGTCAAGCTCAGCGGCAGGATTTAAGACCCTGTTAGGGACCTTGGTCCAGTGGTTGTGGTCTATCTGAAGGTGAAGATGCTCTCTCACCTCGAAGGAGTAGTCGGGGTAATATACCTCGTCATTTCCCGATTGAGGATGAGATCCTCATTATGACTCCTGAGGATAATGATGAAACGAGGACCTTTAGGGAGGCTCTTGAGGGTTCTGCAAAAGATCAATGGTTAAAGGTCATGCAGGAAGAAATAGAATCAATGAAAGTCAACGAGGTCTGGGACATAGTTGATTTACCTGAGGTAGAAATGTCATTGGGAATAAGTGGATTCTCAGAATCAAAAGGAAGGCTGATAGATTGATCGAGAGGTATAAGATCCGTCTAGTAGCCAAGGGTTATATACAAACAAAGGGCATTGATTACGAGGAGACCTTTCCTGTAGTCAAGTTTACTTTGATCCGTTTACTTTTAGCGATTGTCGTAAGTTTGGATCTAAAGTTACACCAGATGGACGTAAAGACCGCCTTCCTTAATGGAAAACTGGATGAGAAGATCTACATGGAATAATTTTTTGGGTTTGTTCTAATAGGTTAAGAAGATAAGGTTTATCGACTTCAGAAGTCGATATATGACTTAAAGCAATCATCTAGGCGGTGGTACTTAAGATTTCATGAGGAGGTGATATCTTATGGTTTTACAATGGTCGAGGAGGATCATTGTGTCTATTTAATAAAATTTGATATTTTTTTTATGATTTTGTCATTATATGTGGATGTCATAATGTTGGCTGGGAACAACATTGAGTATCTGAAAATCATTAAGAGATGGTTGTCATCTGGTTTCGATATGAAAGACATGGGTAAGCGGAGTTCATCCTTAAAGTACATATCAAGAAGGATTGCTCGAGAAGAGTTCTGGCTCTTTCATAAAAAACCTATATTAAGAAAATTCTCTAACACTTTGGGATGAGTGGTTGTAATCTCATTGATATTCTAATCACTAAAGGTGAAGGTCTTAGCTGATAATGTATCCTAAAACTCGGGAAGAAATAAGGAAAATAAAAAAGTACCTCATTCCAGTGCAATTGAAAATTTAATGTATGCAATGATATGTACAAGATCAGATATATGTTATGCAGTCGGTCTGGTAAGCAAATATCAAACAAATCTTGGAAGGGGACACTGTAGAGCAGTGAAAATGATTTTTTAATATTTCATAGGAACTGCAAACTTCTCTATGTGTTATGGAAGAGGTGATTTGCATCTTGTTGGCTATTCGAATGCCGATTGGGGAGACGATCTGAATAAATGTAAATCAATATTAGGTTTTCCTTTCTTGCTTAATGGCGAGGATATATCTTAGAGTAGTAAGAAGTAAACCTGTGTTGCTCTATCAACGATGGAGCTGAGTTTGTGGCACGCTCAACAGCAGTTCAAGAAAATGTTTGGCTCAAAAGGCTATTGAATGACTTAGGAGTTGTAGCAGAAAGTGAGAGACCTATAATCATTTATTGTAACAATCAAACTGCTATTGATTACACTCGAGATCCTAAATTTCATAGTAGAACCAATCACATAGACACCGGATATCATTATATAAGAGACATCATTGAGAAGAATAAAATAACTGTCGAGTACATATCAACATACAATATGGTGGTGGCTAACCCTTTACCAAACCTATTATGAGAGACTTTTTTGTGATACATAGAGAGTTATTGGATTTGGGTATTGTATAACATTTCTCCGATTGTACTTTATTGATAAAAGTGATACTTATATATATATATATTTATGATTATTGTGTATTATTGAGTCACATTTATATTAAATGTAATGTACTTGTTATATATATGTTATGTGATATAATAGATATGTTAGGCAAGTGAGGTCAGCTCTCTCACACGAGCGATACCTCTAAGAGTGGAGATAAGACGGTTTCTAGCTATAAGAGGTTTTGAAAGTAATCTTGCTAGAACTTAAGTCGCCCTAATATATATTTAGAATGAGGTCATGTGTAACATGACCGATATGAACATAGTTACATCTATGTTGCCCGTAAGTAAACAGGTTTAAGATCTCAAATATCACCTATGATTTATGATATTGTCTTTGAGAGAGTCTCTGAGATCTCTAGGTAGAGTCTCATGTGTAGACCGAGTTTCATACATGTACAGTGTTAAAGAAATCTGATATATGCCCTTATGAGAGATGGGAGAATAACACTGTGACACATGTTTTATACCACGTGTGATAATGCGACAAAGGATAGTAGGAACCATATTATTTGAGATAATAATTTGATATCCCCGAGCTTCGTTGTGTGAGATCTTAGATCTTCTGGATGGGATTTCATGCGTCCTTATTACTTTCGGCCGTTTCTTGAGGTCTTGATTCAGTGTTTGCTATTTTAGTTTGTTTACCGATGATACGAAAGATAAATTGAGGTCTGAGGGACAGGTGTAGGAAAACATTTTAGTTGAGACTAATAGATTCGAGTTTTGAAAAAGGAAGACCAACTAACAATACATCATCATCATAATATTCACCGACTAGTCTTTTATGTTTATCCATGAAAGAATTAAACATATTAGTGAATATAAAATTGAGCATCATTTGGGGATTACTTTTGATGAAGAAAGTAGCTCGATTGGATGTATTATGTCTTGGATTTGGTGTGCAGTGAGATTTTATATCTTATGATACAAAGATGACTACTCAATCATCCTAACAGGTGTATTGAGTAATTTTTTTATTTGCATGTATATTCACGAGTCGCACGACATCCAATTTTGTATGGAAACCTAGTAGGGTGATATGATGGGTCACATGAGTTGTGATATTATGACGAAGGTGAAATGCCCTCTCGTGTGCAAGTGGAAGATGTAAGTAACACATGTCAACTATGGGGCATTCAAATGAGATAATAAAGTTATCTCATGACTCTAAGTAACTCCACTTCCACTAACATAAGTGCATGTTAGTAACCTCCCATGGAATGCCTTTCCATGTTCTCATCCTATCCTATATATTCATACTTCTTGTGTGAAGTATGAGAAGTGAGAGGAAGGTAGAGGAAAGAAGAGGAAGTGAGAAGAAAGAAAGAGAGCTTCATCTTTTGTTGAGAAGAACAAGAGATCTTCATCTCATATTATCGGAGTTTTGGATTGAGACATCGTGGAACTATGGTGATAGTCCATTTGTGATTATCATCCCAATTGCGAGAGATTCATGAAGAATAGAGTGCAGTTCCTGCAACTTCCATATCTACGATTTGAGGTATACTTATGTTTCTATAATTTCTTTTCATAAGTATAACATTGAAGAATCCTATGTTCGGCATGAACCTTGTCTGACGATAAACAGGGACAAGCCAGTGTGTCAATTAAATGTGCAAAATTATCAAACTATGAACTAAAGTTTCAACATTTATCATTTGGCAGCCCCCGACCACACATATCTGGTTTGATCTCAAGTGAGATGATAAACTTTAAAATGCTGGATTGATGGATCATTCATTATGAGTACATTTCAATTTATTCTGACAATCGATGAAAAACTTTCATAGGGTTGAACTGATCACCCTTGGGATTAGTCGGAATGGAGATCTAAATATCTAGTACTAACTAAAAAAATATTTATAATTTCACACTTTGAATCTATAGTGCAATGACAAAGTTCCTATTTAGTCTTCCAAACTTTTTTAGTTCGATCTCTAGCTGTGGCGTACTTATAGAAAATATTCTCCAAGTGAGATAACAAACCCTAGAACATTGAGCTACTAGCTACGAGCACTTCTCAATTTATCCTAATGACCAGTGAAAAACTTCCTTGGAGCCAAACCAATCACCCCAGAATAATCAGGTCAAAGGCTTGGATACCTAGTACTAACTATAAAAAATATATTTATCATTTTACCCCTGATTACAGTGCAGCGACACCCATGGTTCAATTATCAATTATGGCACACTACAGGATATTTTCCTCTAGTAAAAATGAAAAACATGAGATGTTGAACTACTAAGCCACCCATTGAAAGCACTACTAGATTTACTCCAGTGGTTGATAGAAAATTTCTATGGGACCAAATTAGTCACCCCAGGATTAGTCAGTTCGAAGAGTTGGATACTTGATGCTAATTTTAAAAAAAATATCATTTCGTATCTCTCACGATGCAATGGCTATCGTTCAATGATAAAGTTGTAACACAATCCAAAATATAAAGGTTTGAATCTCACTGGGAGCAAGATCTAAAATGTCTACTGGTATGAAACTATTTGCATTTTCAAATTTATTCGGTTGACACCCAAGGGAAAGCTATCTACCTTTATAGATTTTTTTTTTTATATTTTCACATATCCAACTTCCATATTTACCAAACTATCTAGTCATTTTCAATTATATTCCCCATTTTGTTATCAATTTCAATTAACATGTAACATACAAATTCATTGGTCGATTTCTAAATTTACTCTAATCGATTTGTAATTAGTAATCGATAGATAATGCATCATCAATCCATTATATAATAATCGAGTTCACTAATCAATTTTTAAATTCACTATACTTGATTTGTGATTATTAGTCAACTATCCAAACTTATCAGTCCACTGCTAAATGTTTTGTCAATTTTAAAAACATATGATTCCTTATTTAGGTAATGAAATCCATATATAAAGGCAAGGTTGTACTTGGAATGATGTACAGAATACAATAAACTTGATTTGAAATATTTCTAAAGTGCCTAAGGCCATCAGTGAGTTTTTGTCAAAACTCGATGATGGCCATAAGAACCTTAAAATCACTTCAAACCGAGATCATTACATTTCTGTGAACCTACTCAATGTAGTCATACTTTTGGACCTAAATTCCACAGCTTAGATTAAGAGGTGTGGATTTTTAAAATATTCACAACCTTGAAATAATTTGACACAAGATTATTAAAGAGCCTATGCTCGTCATACTTATTTGTCAACACTGCTAAAGGGTTCCTAAGACTTTTGTTGTTTTAGACCATGTTAAAATTTTAAAATTATGAACATCATAGGGCTATCAATGAGTTTTAGTCAAAACTTGTTGATGGTCTTCGGAACTTCATAATCACTTCAAACTAACATCATTATACTTCTATGAACCTCCTGAGTATAATCATGTCAGTGGACTTTATTCCATGACCTAGATTTATAGCTATGGGTTTTTAAAAATTTCATAGTCTTCAGATAATTTGACACAAGCTTATTAAAGGGTTGTGAAATTAATTTAGATCATAGAATCCAAGTCCAAAGGTATAGTTATACTCAAAAGGCTCAGGAGTGCAATGATATTGATTCAAAGTGATTAAGAGGTTCTTAAGATCATCTGCAAATTTTGGTCAAAATTCATTAATGACTTTATTGTGTTCAAAATTTTAAAATTTTGACATGGTATGAACTAGAGGAGTCCTAGGGCTTGGTGATTAAGTCTAACATGCTTAGACTTTTTAATGATCTTGTGGTAAATTATTTCAAGGTTATAGACATTTTAAAAATCCACAAATCTTAATATAGTTGTGATATCTATATTCGAGGGTAGAATTATACTCAAGAGGCTCTCGAAAGTGTAATCGTCTTAATTTAGAATAATTCTAAGGTTTGTAAGATCATCAATGAATTTCAAGTTAATACTTCTTTATATCATTTAGAGTGTAATCTTGTTTGATATTGATAGGATAGGTCTTGGGTTGGATATCTGAGGAATAGGCCCATGAAGAGGAGTTGGAGCCATAGAGAATGAGTCCACGTGAATAAGAGGAGTTGGGAGTCAAGCAGCACTCGAGAGCTCGTGTGAGTAGAGGACAGGCGTTTGAAGTTGGGAATTAGGCAGAGCTTTGGAGTATGCAGCTAAGGACCCACTACAGGAAAAACATCATTTAGTGATAACTAATTTCTTCGCTAACACATGTATTCACCATTAGTAATGTTTAGTGACAAATAATTATCGTCGTTATATGCTTGTCGTAAACCATATTTAGCGATGAAATATTTACTTTTTGTCGCTAAGATTAATGACATAACATAAAGTGTCGCTATGATAATCATTATCGCCTGTAAACTAGGTTTTTTGGGCATAATTATTGAAAAATTCATCTCTAATATTAGCGACGAATTAATAAGTTCCATCTCTAAGGTCACTATGGTTAGTGATGAATTTTGACTAATTCATTGCTAAATAACAGTAATTTTTAGCGATGAATTATTCATAATTCATCGCTAACCATATATATTTTTAAAAAATAATTTCATTTATTTATATTCATATCCT
>JBAMHZ010427073.1:0-11118 GCA_037177395.1 Alpinia galanga | reverse complement strand
ATAATGATGAAATAATTACAGACCATAGGTGCTAAGTTTAAGGAGGCATCGATGGGGTTATATTTAACACAGATGCACATATATGACAGATCAGTCCAATCTTGGAATAGGTGGATGCAAACTGGAATCATCTACCATTTTATTTCATACGATCACAATGTATAAGGACCTTGGATTTTTACAATAGTCTTAACCTGTGGATCGTGGGACCTCAGTGATTATCTTTTCTCCAACTAAAAATGTTGCTTCTGTGGTCGCTGGGTCAGTCTAGGTATGCCTCAAAGTCATTCCTTGGGGCCTTCGGAAGGTCTGTGAGTCGCACCAATAAAATAGTAGGTCCCTTTATTGGGCCTCCAATATGGTGTTAAGGAAAGTCACATCCATTTGAAGTCTCTCCACCATCATCTCAAGTTCTTTAATTCAAAGTTGATTAGGAGTCAAGGGGTGGGACTCTACATGGGAGTTGTCTACCATATTCTTAAAGTGAGAAGGGTGCCCGGGAAGAAAGGTTGAGAAGAAAGGGGAAAGAAGGGATACAAAGGAAGGATAGTGAGTACAAATATAATCTGTGAAACAAGCTACTTGCCCCTTATACCCCTTATAAGGACATGAGCTGTCTTTCAATAAAGACAAGCTAACACTTAGAGATACAAGCCTACCCTAAAGGTTATTTAAGACATGTATGGAGACGGAGATGCAGGAGAAAGAGAAATTGAAATGAAGGAGTTTGGGCAAAAGGACGAGAGGTTCGTCAGAGCCGAAGCCTTAGGGGGAGAAGTGTTGTTAATTAAAAGGAAAAAGGGAGGCACATAGGGGATTATAGCAGTAATGGATGGACGGTGGAAAGTAAGCGAGCTTTCGGAGAGAGTAGAAAAGGATGGGAGTTGGGCAGGGGATGAGCACGAAGTTGGGGAGTGAGACGAGGGAGAGTCAGGGACCTCAAGAATCACAGGAGAACAAGGTTCAACCCTCAAGGACCCGAAATAAGCTTGGACAAGACGAAGCCGGTGAGAGGTCAAAGAGAGTATTCAGGTGAGGAGAATAAACATGAGGCAGGATCCTCGAGATGAACAAAGGAATCAGAAGGGTCCGTTGGCCATTTTTACAGCAACTTGACCAGAAGATTTAACAAGGGCCTACGCTTGAGCGGAGATTATGGTACGCAATTCTACCTTGATTAACAGTTGTGTAATGGAAGGGGAGTTGGGCAGGCTAGGAGAAGTAGTGGAAGAACCTACCTTTCCCTAGATTTCCTTTTTGGATGCTAAAAAAAGATCACACATGGCCTCTTGCACGATGTCATTTGAGAGTAAAATGATAAAGAGAACGAAAAGTAAAGTGGACAAGACAATGGAAGAAGAGTCTCTCTAAAGGAGCTGAGGTTGCAGATAGGGACGTCCAAAAAATTTGAAGCAACGACTATCAAGGGGGAAGGAATAGCTAAGGAAGTGAAAAACATAAGCCCAAGGTCCTCGAGTTGAACAAAGGGAGAAGACGAAACTCGTGAGAGGGTCAAAGAGAGTATCAGGCGAGGAGGATAAACAGGAGGTAGGATCCTCAAGCTGAACAAAGGGATCAGAAGGTCCCTTGGCCATTTTGTAGCAACTTGACCAGAAGATTTAACAAGAGCCTACGCTTAAGTGGCAATTATGGTAGGCAATTCTACTTCAATTAATAGTTGTGTAATGGAGGGGGAGTCTGGCAAGCCAGGAGAAGTGGAAGAACCTACCTTTCCCTAGCTTTCCTTCTTGGATGCCAAAAAAAGATCACACATGGCCTCTTGCATGATGTCGTTTGAGAGTGAAATGATAAAGAGAATGAAAAGCAAAGTGAACGAGACAATGGAAGAAGAATCTTTCTAACGGGGCTGAGGTTGCAGATAGGGATGTCCAAAAAATTTAAAGCAGCGACAATCAAGGGGGAAGGAATAGCTAAGGAAGTGAAAAAGTATAAGCCCAAGGTCCTCAAGTTGAACAAAGGGATAAGACGATGTCGGTTAGAGGGTCAAAGAGAGTATTCAGGCGAGGAGGATAAACAGGAGGCAGGATCCTCGAGCTGAACAAAGGGATCAGAAGGGTCCCTTGGCCATTGTATAGCAACTTGACCAGAAGATTTAACAGGAGCCTAAGCTTAAGCGGCAATTATAGTAGGCAATTCTACTTCGATTAACAGTTGTGTAATAGAGGGGGAGTCGGGCAGGCCAGGAGGAGTAGTGGAAGAACCTGCCTTTCCCTACTTTCCTTCTTGGATGCCAAAAAAAGATCACACGTGGCCTCTTGCATGATGTTGTTTGAGAGTGAAATGATAAAGAGAACGAAAAGCGAAGTGGATGAGACAATAGAAGAAGAGTCTCTCTAAAGGGGCTGAGGTTGCAGACAGGGACGTTTGAAAAATTCAAAGCAGTGGCTATCAAGGGGGAAGGAACAGCTAAGGAAGTGAAAAAGTATAAGCACAAGGTCCTGAAATGATGGAGGGGGTGTGCATCACATTAATGAGGATTAGATGCAGAGAAAATGAAACCCTAAGACGAGGACGACATAAAATTAATAAGAATGGATCACAAAACGTTAGACATATTCACATCTTCTTGTTTGACTCTTTAGGAAGGTGGTATATGATATGGGTAGAGTCCAACATATGGGTCCCACGAGGAGTCGAGATTGGGGCCAATCGGGAGTGGGACGGATCATGAGTAGAGTAACTTGGGAAGCCAAGAGGCGGAGAAGGCAGAAGTGAGCTGAGTCATGAGTAGGGCAACTCGAGAGGTGGAGCAGTCAAAAGTGGTGTTAACTCAGGAGTAAGGCGACTTGGGAAGATGGGAGGTGAAGAGGTCAGAAATGGGCTGAGTCGGGAGCGGGGTGACTTGGGAAGTCTAGAGGCAAAGAGGTTAGAAGTGGGTCGAGTCAGAAGCGGGGTGACTCAGAAAGCTGAGAGTCTGAAGAATCAAGATTGAAACAAATGGAGAACTCAAGGCAAGGAACTCAAGAGTTGGGAGCAGAAGGAGATGGGAGCCAGGGGACCACAGAGGAGATTCCTCTCCACAACTGTTACATCTAGTCCCCTAATGGCCTTTTCTAATGATAGCTCCTAAACACGTGGCATGTCAGGTGGAGATTCTCTGTAATAGTTGTCCCCTAATAGCCCAGCAAAGGGCATTACTAGTGGATGACTAGGATGGGCAAAGAACCTCGAAGATGCTATATAAAGGTAAGTTGAGGTAAAGAAAAGTTTCGTCACTTTTGCTACTAAACACTCATTACTTTTCTATTGTATTCTCATCTTTTCGGTCTGATTTAAATATCGAAGGATCATAGCTAGATCACCGGTGACCATCTGACTCGTGTTATATTGAACATGGTATTGTTGTGGTCGTGAAAACTCACTCTCTCCGAAAGACTCGACGAAAAGGAACAAAAAAATGACCACATCATTATCAAATCAAATGTTTTACATTCAAATGGTTGTAATCACACCATTATGTATTTTCAAAATCATAAACTACACAATAATGGATAGTTTACTCTAAAATCATATATTCAAAATAAATATAAATTATAATCGCTAAAAACTATAATAAAATAATTTTTCAAACCAATATTAACATAATATTTGTATACACTATATTTTTATATTATATATTCAGATTATAAATAAATAAACGACTATAGTCAGTAGATTACATACATAAAAAAAAACTTGGAAGAGAATCAATAAAAAGAGGCACAATATACTACATTGAGATATGCTGAAACCCAAAACCTTAATTAGCTTTCTTTGGAGAACAATCCGTCTTCAATTTTAATTTTTTTTAAAAAAAATTCAGGGATATTATACTGTTGAAATAGTATGTTCGCGCGATGAGAATAGTTGCATGCAAAACAGGCCTTTGGAAAAATAATATGTTAGAGGAAAAAGAAAAAGATTTTCCTTTCAAATTGTGGCTTAGATATTTGGGAAACTAATACTAGTGTTATAGCTGTTTAGCGGGAGAGATATAATTGAAATTAAAAAGCAAATTATAATATGCTTTTTAAAAAATTTCGAACTTAATTTGGTGTGCCCTTTAAAAATTTGTCAAAAGAAAAATAAATTAAAGGGTTGAAATTAAATTCAAGAATTTCATTATATTAGTTATTTCAATTTTCTAATTATAATCAAACCACTTTTTCTTGATTAAGATAGAATTAAGATGAAGGTTTCTTCATACTTCACCCAATTGATGAAGATCCACTTCGTGAACGAGAATTATTTTGCATTGATTTTTAAAGCACCTAATGTGAAAATGGTATAAAAAAGATCTTATAGTAGTATGAAAATGGTATAAATCGTTGCACATGTAAATGGATATATTATTTATGTAAAATGTGATAATATTTACTGTGTAAATACTTCTCAATATCAATCTTATAGTAGTACGGGAGGTAAATTATAGTGTCAATTTATAATTGATCATCATGTTGGTCATTCAAATGAGAAAAAAAAATTCCGATATATTATTACATATGTAATTACTTAGAGGATGACACTTATTCAAATTAAATGATAGCGGCTAATTAGACTAAATAATGATGATTCTTATCAGAGCTAAATGTGATACAAGAAACACATAAATGATAACCCTTGAACTCTCTCTTAGGATGACATTCTCCAATTACATGATGACACTTAGATTAGATTAAATGGTGGCAACTACAAAATAAAAAAATAAAATTAAAATGTTTTAAGATCTTTTCACTAGACCTAGTGTAAAGGGTCAAGACTAAGCATATTATTTGCATTTAAAAAATAATATTGGCTAATTTACAATTCAAGTTTTTAAAAAATCTAATTAGTAATTCTATTTATACTGATTTAAATGTTTAACTTTCTACTATGCATCAAGCAACAGTGTTAACCTTGCCCTAATTCTGAGAATATAAAATGATAAGAACTATTAAATTAGTGGCAACTTAATTTGCTAGTGAATTTGAAGCCAAATGTCATGCTATTTTTATTTCTTCTCATGCCCACCTACTGCCTACCTAACTCTTTTCGATTTTCTGCTTCTCGTTTTAGCCTTTGAATCATTATTTATTTATTAATTTATTTTGCACCAAGTTTTTTTCTTGCACGTCTGGCCTAAGTGCATGACAACGAATAGTCATGGATAAAGAAGAAAAAAATAGAGAGTCCAATTTCGCTTCTGCAAAATAAAAGAATAGAGGTGAAATAATAAACAATCACATATGAAGTTGTAAATGAAAAATGTAAAGTGGGAAAATATTTGATTGTGCAAAAATGTAGATTATAAGTATCACAGGCCGGTCCCAATCCATTTGTGCTTACCGAGACAATTTTAATTTAATCTGATTTAGAAAAATATATTGAATTGAATCCAATTTCAATCTCCTCACTTGATAGTTTTAAGACAAGATTATGCTTCATCAAAACTTTTGATAATGAAATGACAAGTCGGTACCACGTCAGTTGGTCAAACCCATGACCAGAAACGATGTTCTAACAGAACAGCCAGCAGATATACCAACCGAATGTAATTAATAAGACTCATCAAAATTAACTAAATGAATATATTTATTATAATTAGTTTTTTCACAAACATAGCTAAAATGAATTCCTATATCTTTTGTTCTAATTAATTTTATGTATTTAAACGAAATCATATATATTATATTATTTTAAAAAATTAATTAAAGAGATAATATAGACATTGTTCGCATGATAATAATATGTGAAAGTTGTCTTCTGTTAAGTAGTAATAGACAAGGCTTGGCGCGGACATTTCCATGTTGGAACATCGTTAACCGTTAGAAACAGTCGTCGCAACCACAGTGCCTTGCTATTCTTTTAAATGCCCTCCTCCTCGTTCTCCTCCTTTGCCTCGTTCTCGTCGCCTCCTTCCCTCTCCTTCTCATCGCAGACCAAGGGATGCCAGTTTGGCAGGTTTCCGCTCCTGTCAGCCTCGCCGCCGTCGCTGCCGCTGCTTTCCTACTCTTCCCCTTGTGCCATTGCCAGAGCTTCGGAGGAGTCGAACTTGCACCGGAGCAAGTGTCTCCGTTACTGTGGCAGCTTAATGACGCCGTCGATAATGTCACCCAAAGCTTGTTCCCGATCATCAAAGACCGCTTCGGCTTCTGCGTCGACGATGCGTCCGTTTCCTCATGCACGCTCTTGATTTGCTTTGACTTTTCATTTTCTCGATATCGAATGTCGATGTGGGTTTGGCCTTTGGGTTTCAGGGAGAAAGATTGGGATCGGACGTTCAATTACAGCGGGAATATGGACTTCATGGAGATCTGCGCGGCCACGACTCTTGGTATGAGATTTTTCATTTTAACTAAACGATCTTGTTTGATACATATATATATACGGATCGATGCAATGAATTCCGATGATCAGTTAATTATATTACGATCGAGTTGTTTTGGAAGGGAGTCTATGTGTTGCTATTTTTTCTATACTCGGCATGCGGCTGAAATTTGTTGCCCAATTGAATACTGAAGTGGAGGTGTTACGTATAAAGAATTCTGCACACTAACGGAGGAGCAGTCTGACTCGCACAGCGTGGAGAGAAATATGCAGAGAATGTTTCTGTCATTATGCTCAGCTAAATCTTCGAGAAAAATAAGACCACCTAAATATTGCTTCAATCTTCGAAAAAATAGGTCTATGGAGAAAATAGGGATCACCTAATCGCTTTCGTAGTTATCAGGATTATCCTCAGCTGACCAAGTTTGAGAGGTCGACTCTTGCGTCAGGGTGTCGATCTAGATCAAAAGGTCAACATTTTAGCTCGATCTATGTCTTTGGACATATAAGCGAGATACTAATTTGGAATAGATAGATATGTCCTGCTAACTTGGGATGGGATCCATATTAGCGGTGTCATTGATTCATCTTCGAGTCGAGCCGAAGTTTAAGAAATTCGATTAGGGTATTTAGGTCAATTGGATGTGAAAATGGGTCTAAGTAGATTTTAGGTAAGGAATTTATTTGAACAAAGACAATGATTATACATAAAATTAATTTAATACGATCGAACTTGTCCAAGAGATCGACTATAGAAATGTCAGAATGGCGACCTGATATGAGATTGTCTTTTTTAGGTGTCATTGTGTCGGACCTGGTTCAAGAGATTGACACTTCAGTTTGAAGTCTTTGCATATGCACGTACCATGTCTTGCTGACATGGGGTGGTGGGATTAATATTGATGGCATCAACTCTATTTAGTATATTTTTCAAGTTAAGAAGATCAAATATTTGCTGATAAGGCATAACAATGTAACTCGATCTGATGTCTGCTTCGGTATAATAATAATAAAAAAACTATTTGCTGTAATCTTTTTGTTCCTTCAGAGGAAACAAAGAAACTTATTGCAGTACTATATCTTCCATTGTTCCTAACTTCACTTTTTCTTGAATAACCAGATGTAACTGGACGCTTATGTACAGCAGCTGAGGTTAGGCTCTACTTCAACAGTTTCATTGAGAGCGGAGGAAGTACCCACTATATGAAACCCAACAAAAACTGTAACTTCAGTTCATGGGTTCCTGGATGTGAGCCAGGATGGGCAAGCAGCGTCCCTGTGGATGAGAAAGTTGACCTTCAAGACTCTGAGCGACTACCTTCGAGAAATCTCAACAGCAAACCATGCTGCGCCGGTTTTTATTGCCCTTATGGTATTACTTGCATGATACGTGAGTATATTTATCCTCCAATGCTCCTTTTTTTTCTTCTTTTCTTTTCTTTTTCTTATTATTTCAAGCATTAGCATTGAATGAGTAGAAAACTAGCTAGCTAACAGGAACGATTGCACTGATTGCAACAATATTTCTGACCTTGTTTAATTTCTCTTTGATGAAGCATGTCCCTTGGGTGCATACTGCCCGCTTGCCACCCGAAATGTAACTACAGGTCGTTGTGATCCGTAAGTCGATCATGCTTTCCTATAACTGTACTTCTTTTTAACATGATGGAAATTAAACCGATTACCTTGGGTTCTTGTGTACAGATACAATTACCAGTTATCCCCTGGGAACAATTCTTGTGGTGGTGCAAATCTCTGGGTTGATGTCGACCATAGTCGTGATCTATTCTGCCCAGCAGGATATTTCTGTCCAAGCACCATCTTGAAAAAAAATTGTACTAAGGGGTATAGTTCGTATCCTTTATGCCCAATCTTGTATGTTTTCATGATCATGGTATATATTGTGGCGTTGTTATCTAATAGAAGCATCTATGTTCACTGTACTTGCCCTTTAAATCTGCCTCAGTTTGTTGCTATTTTGCTACAGCAACTTACTTTGTATATGTATTTTCCAGGCATTATTGTCGGATGGGTTCCACCTATGAGACAAGTAAGCCTCACATAATTCCTTTAATTAGTTTAGTTTGCTGCTCGTGAACATTTACAAGCTTAACTTGTTTCTTACAAATACTTTTTTGCTATGAATGAACGAGAGCTTGACACTACATCTACTCGGCAATAGACTTAGACTTCACTGATTTCTCTTCTTTTTTTCTTTTTCATTTTTTTTTAGAAATAGATTTTTATTGTGATATTAACAGAACAAATTGATAAGCTTCGTTGAGCAAAATATACCTAATGTACAAATAGAGTTGAGAAAAATAAAGTAAATTCACAATCGTAACTTCACAATTAGAATCACTAAATAATAACAAAAACAATAATTATTTCAATGAAAAATCATTAGTTTTTTTTTTTTTTTTTTGCATGAAGGTAATGTGAATGTAATTTTTGTTTAAAAAAACTCAAATAAAAATAAATATGGTTAAGATATGTATGATATTTAAAGAGAAACAATATAAACTAGATCAAAAAAACTTACAAACAATCATCATCAATTAATACATAACTAAATTTCATTTGTTGTCCGAGTTATTGTTTTAGGAAATCTTACACATTTATTCTGTTCTGTTTTTTTTTTAATACATGTGCGAAACCAATTTTAGAATTCATAAATTGCATTTCTTCAATACTTGTCTTATTACCCTATCTATGATCGTTTAGTTTTTTTTTTTTTTTTGCATTTCATTATCTAAATTCATATGTTTCTCATTTGATGCTTCTCATCTATTTGAATGAAATCAAAATATTAATTAATTAATAACTATATGCATTTCACAAAAATTTATAGTAGGTCAATTTTTCATAAGGATGTTGCCTTTGTTTAAAGAAAAAAATATTTTAAAAAAATTATTACTAACTAATTATTTAGATATTTTATACTAATAATTACTATTATTAAATAATTATTAGATTCAATTATTAATTCATAGTGATGCAGTCATTTTTTTAGATACTTTTTGTCAAACTTTCAGGAGAGATAAGATTCTTATGACCACAGCAGTACCCTGTCAATTGTTACACAAAAGTCAGAGGGTCATCGGTGCTCCAGCTTACAGCCCTCCAATGCTTAAGTCAGACAGGAAAAATGAAGAAAAAAGAATGAATAGGAAAAGTATGTTGTAGCAAAAATATCAAGGCGAGAGCTCGTCTCTTTACCTCAACTTCCCTTTATATAGCATCTTCGAGGTATCTTCTTCCTTCACGACTACTTTCCTATAATGTCCCATGGTAAGCTGTTAAGGGACAACCTCTATGGGGAATTTCCACCTGGCATATTAGGTGTCCATGAGCCATCATTAAAAGAGGTCATTAGGGGACCAGCCATAACAGTTCATAGAAAGGAATCCTCTCTGTGGTCTCCGACTTCCCGAGTCACTCCTCTCCTGACTTATACTACTTCTCGACTTCCCAAGTCACTTCAGTCCTGACAAGTATTACTTCTTGACTTCCAGACTCGCTTCGCTCCTGACTTTTAGTACTTCCTAATTTCTTGAGTTACTCCACTCCCACTTCACTCCACTTCTCGATTTTTCGAGTCACTCCACTTTTGACTCGCTTTGATCCTTGCTTCATTCTGCCGCCAACTCTTCTACTTTCCTACTTCTCTATAAATCTCTTAGATGAGTTATACTCATATCATCCACTTCTTGGTAGGTTTGTAGGCTGAGTCATACCCACATCATATGTCACCCCCACCCCCTCGAATAATCATACAAGTGTATATAAATGTTTGACGTTATGTGATTGTCCTCGTTAGCTTCACATCGTCATCACCTTAGGGTTTCACATTTCCACCTTTGATCCTCTATCATTTTGGGACTTTACACTTAACGTTCTTCGTCTCCCTACTCTTTTTTCCCCTCTCCCTTCTTAGCGTCCACCTTTATTTATGGTGTTTTCCTTCATCTTCGGCAACACGCTATTCTCCACTTGATGCTATGCATGCAATCTTCCTCAATATGCTTATAGAGTCTAAGAAGAGGATACTAGAGGGGGCTAGGCCCTCTTCAAACTTCTCCGTCGGACCTCCTCTCCTTCCACCGTGCTTTTATCCTTAGCGACCAAAGCACCTGTCATACTTCCTCCTCCAACACAACTCAAGACTCAACCTCCTATTCAAGTAATCACCAAGTGGCCAAGGGACCCTCTCGGGCCCTGGATATGATCTAAGGGCTCCATCCTTGATTCAGCCTCTCCCCCCGACTTCCTTCTCTAACCTTCACGCCAACCACGCCTGACCAGCCCTCTTTCAGGGACCTTGGGAGTTGTTTCTTCTTTGCCCACAACCTCCGGAGTTACCCTCACTTTCTCGGTTCCTTCTTTCTCCCTGGCCTTGGCTCCGACTCGGCCTCCACCTTCCTCCCCTAGGTCTAGTTGTTCACTTCCTTCTTCTGGGGGTTCTCCTTGGCAGTCTCCTTCTTCCAGCGCAATCCCTAATGTAACTGTTTCCCTGGTTATTCTCTTCCCTTCTGAATCATCCTGACGGTCCAAACTAGAGGAGGTGCTTACTCGGACGCCCCTACCCCCACCCCGAGTGCCCTTTCTTTCTCTTCTCTAGTCTCCCTCCCTCGAGGAGCTTCAACTGATGAGTCATCTAAAGCTCCCTACCATTTTAGAAAGAGTTAAGTGTGTCATGACTTTTGCAAGTCTATTCGTCTCGCATTCTCCTTTTTCTTCTCTACTTCAGATTCTCACTATCTATCTTCATGCATGCTCAAGACCATTATGAAGACTTGATGCGCTACTTAA
>JBAMHZ010427062.1:0-11118 GCA_037177395.1 Alpinia galanga | reverse complement strand
CGAGGTTCCGCAGCTTCCCGAAGAGCCCCTCCATTTGATCGATCCACGAAAACAAAACAAGCTAAAGAACTCCGATTGACGACGGGCAACAAATTGAAAGATCGAAGAGGAGGGGAGAAAACAAAGATCTGTTTTACGAATCAATATTTCTCTTCCTCCTCTTCTTCCTTCTCCTCCTCGCTCTCTGTCTCTCTCCGTTTCTCTCGCTAAATAGGTATAGAGGATGTGATTGGTTGGAACAGGTTCGCACACCGTTACATTGACATATACGCGAATCTCCAGGCAAATTAATCTGAGAAAAAAATCCCAAAACACAGTACCCAGTATCTCATTGGATGAATATGTTGGTCCCATTTTACGCCAACTTAAAGACAGGCGCGAGTCTAGTAAAGGGCAACGTAGATTAACAATGGGCCATAAAATTCGGGCAACTAAATGCAACATACCATAAATTACATTTTTTTTATGTAAAGTAATTTACAAATTATAGTTAACATCCAGAGGAGGCATCCTAATAATTACTCTTTACAAATAAAATAAATAAATAAATCTTTTTTAAAATACGGATTATGTAATTTCCTAATTTTATCTTCATTTACTATATATTGAATATATTCGAAATGTGGGCCGAATATTATCAAGCCTAAATACAAATAATAAAGGAATTTTTGTATACAATTTTACATAAATAATAATTCTTCTTTATACACAACTCATTTTTATATCTTTACTCATTTACAATAATAATAATAATATCGAGCATTATTTCTATTTTGTCATTTACATTTTTTTTTTGTTATATCCCCCCTTGTATAACACTAATATACGTAGATTTGCTTTTGTCCATGTTATAACTTTCCGTTGAAAATTGAGATTTAATTTATTACGGATGCTAAATAACACGAGAAAATGATATTCACTCGATGTCTTTAGAAAGCAGCCCCAGGATTTACTCAGATTGCTAATACAGTCGTGTTAAAATCTAAAAGGGCATGGGATCAATTCCTAGATTTCACCGCCAGGCTACCGATGACTCTACATTTCTGCACTAGTCGCCCTAGATTCCTGATTTACCCCCTCTACATGTAGGGACAGTGGTGGGAGATCGCTAATATGGCGATTCCATATATATTTTTTTTTACAATGACATAGAAAGGGTGATACAGCTCAGAACTTTTTCTAAACTCTCACTCTGTGCTGAGCTATTGGGTTTTGATAAACTCCTCTGCTTGATAGGGGCAATTAAGGGAGCCGTTAGGACAACTAAAATATATATTGAAAAACTTAACATAAAATTTTACTCTCATTTTTTAAATTAAAAACAATGAAAATAAAAGACATCCCTAAATATTTTACATTCAATATATCTATCCTCGAGCTTTTAATTTCCTCCGAATTAAAACTCCATGACCAATATATCTTTTACCATTATATGTAACGTGTGCAACGTCAACAGACTATTCCAAGGTGAGCAGTAAAACTACCTTGAACCAATTTTAGTCCCCCAGTTAGATCATACTCGAATTTATCATAAACATTAATTTATGTATACATTGCTTATGAAAATAGATGTAAAATATTATAAATTTCATAATTCATGATATTTTTAAAAACAGTAAAAGACAAATTCAGTGATTAGCCAAAACAAAATATTCTTTTATCAATCCTGGTAATTTCATTATCAACATCAAAAAGTGCAAATTTCCACTTTAAATAAGGATACCATACAATATCTACAATGATATCTAAGATATTTATCTATTATAAAATGAATATTTAAGTTAACATTTAAAAATTATATGCAACTATATCGGCTAGCCATGCATAAACGGATGCTAAAGATTGAAGGGTTAACTGCTCAAGAAACCTAAAACTGAGAATTTACAGGCCCTAAATAAAATAGAATCATTTTGTCTGTTCAATCTAATGTTAAGCAAAACTATGTTTCCGTATACTACTAATTCACCAGAAAAGTAGATGAATGTCATACTTGACTGAGCAGTTGCTTCATATCTGTTGTAGAGCCAAAACAAAAAAGGTAAAATCTCTGGGATTAAAAGAAAATGCTCGTCATATTAAAAAAATGCCTGAGAGTTGCTTCATAGCTTGATATCGAAGCAATACCGTAAAATGAAAGATAATTTGCAGGGAAAAAATGACTTAGCTTAAGGAGGTACAGCATCAGAAGCATTAGATTTTTTTTAAGCTGGCATAGAATTCAATGATATCAGGACACTCGTCCTTATATCGGAGAATGTACATCTTCAAGAATGTCTTCTCTGAATAAGTCAAGATTGATGACAATTTGATGGTGCTTTTGCAGTATCCCTTGGACTTCAAGAATGTCAAGATCTTATATCTCGGAATCGACCTTTTCTCCAAGCTATATGCCAACATTACTGGATGCATCATCACGTCATATGAAGCACATCCAGCCTCATTCACAAAAAACTCCATTTTTCTCTGCAAAGTCTTCAGAGACACTGTTAGGAAGGAAGGACACTTTCGGAATGCAGCAACAAAATCGTCTTCCGACCACCCGAAGCCCCTGAACAAGTCCATTTGCATCTTGAACTTATTCGGACGGACCAGGTAAAGAGCCCACAGACTAATGTGGAACATCCCAGATGTCCGCGCCACCCCCAAGTTCTCCACGCGCGTGACCAAGGATTTCAATGAATCAGGTTTCTGCACCACAATCTTCGGATGATGCTTCAAGATAAAGGAGAGCTTCTGGCCAGTGACTCCACATTCCTGTAGAATATCCAGGTTGGGCTGGATCCTCTTCGGGATACTGTACCCAATAAACCACTGGTTATACTTTAAAAACTTCTTCAGAAAAACCTCGGATCCAGCAAGGCTTTGCCAAAATTGGATCTTTGACAGAACGCCTTCGATTTTTTTTATGATGGCGATGGGATTTGACTGGACGAGGTGGACGACGTCTGATCGGGAGAGACCAAGATCATGGAAAGCTCGGAACTTTGGTGCCAAAGATTTCTCTACGTCCAAAAGAAGACATTGGGGGAACAAAAAAAGGATTTTTTTCACAGATTTGTCCTCGAAGCCGTAACTTTTGAAGAACGCAAGGACAGAGTCTGGTTGCTGCCGTGATTTGATGCCGCGGAGAAGCTTCGAGGCATTAGCGGCCTTGTTCTGGTCGAAGCCGCAGGATTCGACGAGGTACTGGGCCATGAACATGTCCTGCCCAGTGCTGGAGCCAGCGGAAGCGGCGTCGGAAGAGTAAGGGAAGACGGCGAAGAGGAGAGCATCACGGGAACGAAGAAAACAAGTAGGCGTGAGAGTTTTGGAGATCAGGGAGAAGAAATGGAGCCTGTTCATCGCTATCTCCGCCTCTAATTTGTTACTCCCCCATAACCCTAGCGGCGGTGTGACTGACGGCGGTTATTAGAACTACAAGAGTAATTTTTTAATTCTTTTATCTGAAATTTTTTTTCGACCTTTCCCAATGTTCCTTCCCTTGCTACTAATATTTGATAGAAACAAAATATTTTATTTTTATTTCATAAATTATGAGATTAAATGTGTTGCAGGCAAAATGAAAAATACAATTTCTTTGATGAGTCAACAATAATCTGGAATTCACTATATATGGTTATATGGAAACTAAAAGCATTTTTTTCATTAATACAAATTTTCATTGATGAAAAAGAATAGGAAATGGATTTGTTGTTTCGATTTGTCATATTACCATGCAATTTATTTTTCAAAATTAACTGATCCTAAATTATGCATTTATTTCAAGATTGTATTATATAAAGGTTTTTTAGATGAGATTAAATAAAAGACAAGGAAAAATGGAAAATGGAAGCAAGTTTTTCTTTTTCTTCCTTTTTTTTTTTTCCTTTCAAAATTTCATTAATGACAAGGATTTGTTGTAGCCTCAAGCTCTACTAAACAAGCATTTCGCAATACATTCTCTTTACCTCCCTTCTCTCTTAGCACGTATTGTGGTGTATAATTGAATCCGAACAAACAAACAAATCAACTGCATCATCAAAATCCATCGCCATCTCTCTTGTGAACTTAGACCGTGTAATGTTGCTGAATGTTATCGATATCGAGCCCCTTGAGCTTCACCACCGACTCAACGTGCCCTTTCAACGTGTGTAGCTCCCTCAGCCTGCAAAGAAGGAAGCCGTTGATATGATAACCGTGACAATTAATATTTGCAAATCAAAGCGTCGGTCTGAGTTTGCTTGGAAAAACAGGAATTCAATTGCTCACCGAGCAATCTCGGCGCGTCGCTTGGCCTGCTCGGCGATCTCTGACAGCTCCTCGTAGTTGCTTTTGAGCTCGGAGGTATTGGCTGTCTGAAGGCCGTGCAGAGTCCGCTGCGCCAACGCCCACTGTGCCTCCCTTTCCTCCTTTCCGTAATCCTTCTTCGTGGTGAACGCAATCTACCATGCATTTTGATCGATCAGATTGAGTAATCCTTTGCGAAATTTGATTCTTGTAAAATTAAATTAGATGGATCGATCAATATAATGAGTCACCTTGTTGTCGAGGAGGTTGGCCCAAGCCTTGCCACTGAGGCCGTAGCGGATGATGAACTTGAGGAGGTCAAGAGGGAAATAGGTGACGATGCTAAAGAGCCAGATGATTCCTGCCCATCCCCATCCCATGCCTTGAATTCTAGCGAACTCCCACGAAGCATACACCGCGATCGTCGTCGCCACCAGTTGGGCCACGAGGAACGCGGTCAAGAGGAGAAGACCAGGGCGTTCCACGAAAGACCAGCTCCTGGACCTGGTCACGAAGATGAGCGCTTGGCTGATGATGCTCACTTGCAGGTACAGCGCTGCCATCAACTCGTGAGGACTGTCCCTGATTGATCTCACCCCAAATTTCTCCTGTTAAAGAATTAAGTTACATCTACATTACATACATGATAGAAAACAAATTAGATTGAATGTTTGAGGATATATAATGTGTTAATTTATAATACTACTCAGTATGGATTGAATGGACTAATGCTGACGTACGGTGAAGAAGTCGGTGTCATGGGCGAGGTAGAAGAAGACGACGGTTATGATGGCTTGGTAGGTGCCGAGGACGACCCCGGTGGCGAAGATCTCCCTGAGCTTCCAGGAATCGGGTAGGGGAGAAGGCTTGACTCTGTCCTTGGAGATGGTCATAATGGTGCCGTCGTTTAGGATGGCGATGATGAGGACCATAAAGGGGGAGAAGTCGAACTGCCAGATGAGGGCGATGAGAAGGAAGCCGAAGACGATGCGGATGGTGATGGAGACGGCGTAGATGGTGTAGTTCTTCATCCGCTGGAATATGGCGCGGCTGGTCAGCACGGCGCTCACGATCACGCTCAGCCCTGGCTCCGTCAGCACGATGTCGGAGGCGCTCCGGGCGGCGTCTGTGGCGTCGGCCACCGCGATCCCGATGTCCGCCTTCTTCAGCGCCGGCGCATCATTAACGCCGTCACCGGTCATGCCGCAGATGTGTTTCCTATCTTGCAACCTCTTCACGATCTCATACTTGTGCTCTGTACGCCGCAAATTGTTATCGATTGATCAACTGATCGAGCACGAGTATTGTTATTCCCAACAGTAAATTTCCAATATAATTACCGGGGAAGACTCCGGCAAAGCCGTCGGCCTTCTCTATGAGTTCATCGATGTTGAGTCCGCTGACGTCGGCGTTCTTGTCGCCGAGGAGGGTGGAGGAGGGGTACATGTTGGTGCCCATGCCGAGCCTGCGACCTGTTTCCTTGCCGATGGCGAGCTGGTCGCCGGTGATCATCTTGACGTTGACACCGAGGTTGAGTGCTTGGCGAATAGTCTCGGCGCTGTCGTGCCTGGGGGGGTCGAAGAGCGGAAGGAGGCCCATGAACTGCCACGGTCCACCGGCGCTCTCCTTGCTCGCTTCGGGAACCTCCTGCCTCGCAATGCCGAGAGAGCGAAGGCCGCGGTCAGCGAAGTTGTCGATCGCCTGGTGGATCTTCTTCTTGGCGTCGTCTTTCAGTTGGCAAAGGTCGATGATCTGATGCGTTCGATACACACAATCGAATTTTGTTAGTAATTAGAGAAAATCATAAAGGCTTTCTCGATCGCTGATTTGTGTAAACGAAATAGTTCGTGTCATACTTGCTCAGGTGCTCCCTTGCTTGATCTGTGCCATTTGCCATCAGAATCGATGTAGGTGATGGCAGTGCGCTTGTCGACCGGATTAAATGGCAGGAAATGGACCTCCTTGATCCCGGCACGTGCCTGCAAACTCAAAGATGATGAAGTGCGATGGAAGAAGAGAGAGAGATTTAGAAGCAACCAAAAAAAAAAAATTTTGTTGATTTTTTGCTAGTGGATTGGAGTTTTCCTTGGCGTAGTAGGAAGCACGGTACCTCCTTAGGATCGCCCAACATGTTCACAATTGAAGCATCAATGGCATCTTGGTTCTCCACCCTGGAAGCCCTAGCGGCATACAAGATCACCATATCCTTATCCACGCCGTCAGCAAACACCTGAAACAAACCCAATATCACATCCCCGATCATGCTCTGATTATGGAAGAAAGAGAAGGTTTTGCAGTGGAGGCATCACCTCGATCAGGTTCTGGTCGACAGTGAGCTTGTTGAGCGTGAGCGTCCCGGTCTTGTCGCTGCAGAGCACATCCATGCCAGCCATTTCCTCGATGGCGGTCATGCGCTTGGTGATGGCTCCCTGCTCGGACAGGCGGTGGGAACCAATGGCCATGGTGACCGAAAGCACGGTGGGCATGGCGATGGGGATCCCTCCGATGAGGAGAACGAGGAGGTTGTCGATGCCGTCGCGGTATCGGCGGTGCTGGATCGGGTACATGACGATGATCTCGATGAGCATGCCGAGGGCAATGGAGCAGATGCAGAAGTTGCCGATGGCGGTCAGGACCTTTTGGAAGTGGCCGACGTTGTTGGTGCTGTCGACGAGGTGGGCCGCCTTCCCAAAGAAGGTGTGGACGCCGGTGGCTATGACCACGGCCTCGATCTCCCCCTGCTTGCAAGTTGAACCAGAGAAGACCTCGTCGCCGGGGTACTTGGTAACGGGAAGGGACTCCCCGGTGAGGGCGGATTGGTCTATCTTGAGAGGGTCTCCCTCCAGAAGCCGGGCGTCGGCCGGGATGATATCGCCTAGCTTGACACTGACGATGTCACCAGGGACGAGGATAGATGCCTCCTCCTCCGACCATTTGCCGTCCCTCAATACCTTCGTTTTAGGAGCAAGGCCGGCCATGAGCGCAGCGGCGGCATTGCCGGCGTTGTTCTCCTCGATGAAGCTGATGGTGGAATTGATGAAAAGGAGAACCACGATTCCGACGAAGTCTTGCCAGTCAGGTGCCTCACCCTGCAAATTATTAATATAATTTTGATGATTAATCGTAGATCCACGCAATTAATGTATCAAATCATGAACTTTAGCTTAATTTGTTTACCCCTCCGTTTGCCAAAGCAATGGCCATAATGGCAGCCAGCTCCATCACCCAGGAGAGCGGATTCCACATGAATCCTAAGAACTTGAGCAGTTTGCTCTCCTGTAATATCATCGAAGGGAAACAAAAAAAAAATACTCACCATTGATCATTACTCTTCCCCCAAAAAAAAAGAAAAAGGAAAAGCTTAGAGTTAAATACCTTTTTCTCCTCGAGCTTATTGAATCCGAAGATCTGCAAACGCTTCTCCCCTTCCGCCGTCGTGAGTCCCTCCTTCCCACATTTCAACTGTGCAAACACTTCCTCCACTGGAATGCTCTCCTGCGCATTCAAATAGAGAAGCCAAATCAATCGCCAAAACAGTAAGTTTACTCACCCAATCGAGGATATCCATTGACTCATTTACCAGATCGATGGTCTCGTTTTTTATGTTCTCTAAGCCTTCCGCCGCCATCAGGATATTTTTTTTTTGAATTTCTTTTGAAGTTTACACTGCTTGCTACGGAGGAGAGGAGAATTCGTGCGCCAATAACTATCAAATTCTCTACCTCTCACGCGAGGTAAAGGGGATAGAGAAGACGACACCACTCGAATTTCCCCTCGCTCCTCTCCTTATTCAAGAGCTACAAGCAAGCAGTGCGGAGGGGAAAGGAAGGAGAGTAGTATTTATAGGAGAGGAAGAGCGATCAATGTGGGGATAGCCGCCCAGAGCGGCCACGAGCTTCACGGTCAATCAAATCTTAGCATCAAATATTCACACATTGACTTTAGTTAATTAATCAGCTAAGAATATATATTTGTGTATTTGTAACTTGATTCAAAATTCAACTAGATTATATCAAATCTATTTTTTCAATGTTAATATTTTTTATAACTTAACTAAATAAAATTAGATAAAATCGAATAAATTTTTTTAAAATGAGGTCGTTATGAAAGTCGACCATAATCTTATTTTTATTTTTCGATCCCACCCAACAAAACAATTTTTAAGATTAAATAATAATAATAATAATAATAAGCCATATCATTCAAATCTGCACAAATCTTGTGAGTGCATTATTTGGGCCGGGCTTTTATTCCCATCCTTCTTCTCGGCGCTCAATTGTCTCATTTCAGCGCCTCTAAATAAAGCCCGTCAATCCAACAATCTTCGTTTAGATTTTAGGGTTTAATGAAAGAAATTAAAATCCGATAAAGTTGGCATCATTTCGATGTTGTTTTGGACGTTGAGTAGACAGTTGTAATTCTGAGTTGTGACTCTGAATTACCAAACATTAAGGAATGTGAATAATATTGAAATAAGTGGCTGCAATTGCTAGGGCTACGTAAGATGTAGTGATAAAGTGTTCAGTTTAATTCTCAAATATTTATGATGAAGTTTTATGATTTTCATTCAAATAGAATGATAAATTAGGGAAACTGAGCTGTTCATGAACACTTTCTAACTCGTAGGAGGGTTATTCATGTGATGATTTCAATTTCTTTTTGTAAGTATGTAGCTGCTACTCAATGCATAAATTTGTTGAATTCAAAAATCAAACAAATAGGATAAATAAAAAGGAGTTTGTAAATTTAAAATCAGTGATACATGTTATATTCATTAACTAAAAATATATTTTAAGTCGGTGTATTTTAGTTTTTTGTAAAATAACATTGGATACAAGTTTTTCAAGTATATATTTAAAAGGAAACAATAAATATCAGAAATAAACATTTTTTAACTAATGACTTTTTGTAAATGTAGATACACTAAATAAAATCCAATGACGTTTTAAATTAATCTACGAAATTTAAGCTATTATATATATTGTGAAGGAATATCAGAAAATAGTGAAGAAATTAAAATTTTGCAAATATCATTTATAACATTAACTATAGTATCTATTTCGTCTAAAGAATTGGAGATCCACATGTGTTTTTTAATCTGCACAACTGTCAGCTATATTACAACCAAAATTGTTGTGTGTCAAGAGACTTATATTTCAACGTCCCTAGTGCATTGGCCTACACAAGATTCATTTGTCCTATACTGTGAGAAACCTCATCCAACTTTGTGAAATTGGATGATAACAATGTTACTATATAGCTTGCTGACACACCACTTCTTGGATTCTCAGGTTTTAAATACACCACTGCTGCCATCTTTCTTTGTATATATTGGCCATTTCTATTTGTGTGGTGCATCTCCTATTAATTCATGGAATTAGAATCTTAGGAGTTAATTAGGACACTGCAGCATCAACTCTTATATAGGCGCAACTGATGGGTTCAAGTTGTAGTATTATACGGCATTCAACAAGTTCTTTGTTGCCTCCAAAAGAAGAAGAAACAGCACCGAGGGCTCGACCATCATCGATTCTAGAGCAACTTTTTCCTGGGTGCCTAAAGGCACGTAGGAACGAAAAGGAAGATGAAAAAGAAGAAATAGAAGAGACAAAACCAACCTTGGAGGAGTGGCTTCTCTTTTCGCCTAGTCTTGACCCACAGCAATGCAAGCAAATTCCAAAGATTCGTTCATTGACTTCCTTGTTTGTCTATGAACATCTTGATTCAACGTTAACGCCAAGAGATAGTTGCGCGATGGATGATGAGGAAGACAAGCATGGCCAACGCAAAGGGTTAGAGTCGTTTAACAGTGGACAAGTCAAGAGAAGGGTGACGTTTCGATTGCCCGAGGAAGGAGACATACATATTATATCATCATGATGACTAATTTTTTGGTCTGAACATGATGTACCAATGTCGCGAGTCAAATATGTGGTTCAAATTAAGTGAGATTTACATACTTTTTTTTTTTTTGTTAATTCTTAACTCAACTTCATTAAATGGTCGAACAAGTTTTAATCAACTCAACTTATTCCCTTAGCTCTTATGTATATTGTGGAGTAATCAAATTTAGCTAATTTACTAATTTATTTTAAGCTATAATAATTAAGTAAAATAAATATTTTTTAAGAAGATGTCACCTTTTATCACTAATTATTTTATTATGCGAAGTAAATTATGGATTTATCTTAAAAAAAAGATAGTATTTGTTGGTGCAATCGGTTCAGATTATGATTGACCAAATTTGAGTTGGGTTTGAGTTGGATTTTGATATTTGACAATGGATGTTTGATGGCAGTTGATATTTGAGTTGATGTTTGACAATATGGTTTGACCATATGTGTCAAAAGGAGAAAGTTCAACATGGAGTTGGCAATTGGATAAATCAAAGTATAAATATTTGGCAAGGAAAGTCTAATGTAATATTGACAAAGGAAAAAGTCAAAGAGTGAAGTCTTAGTAAGAAAAGTCCAAGAGTGTGACTCTTGGCGCTTAGCAAGATTAGGCCGATGAAAGCACATAAAGGATAGCGCAAAGAGGCATGAAATTGATGAAAGTGACTTGAAGGTTGAGGTAGAGATTAAGGAGAAGTCCTGAGGGCGTGACCTCTTGGCGCTTAGCATGACTAGGTCAATGGAAACACTTGAAAGCTAGCACAAGGCCGGAGACATGAGGCTGATAAAAGTGACTTAAAGACTGAGATCTAAGCTAATGAGAGTTACAAATGTAAAAGGATCACACTTGGGGAAGTAAACCTCATTTTTAAGATTTACCAATCAACTGGAGGAGTTTACCAGTCAACTGGTGATGATCAATTGAGTTGAATTCGACTACTGGTGGTACTTGAGTAAA
>JBAMHZ010427051.1:0-10703 GCA_037177395.1 Alpinia galanga | reverse complement strand
ACAGTCGAATTCTAGTCAAATTGCGATTGAAATTTGATCGCAGTCGGGCTGACATTGAGTTTAGTTCGACAATGGCCGGATTTCGGCCGTGTTTAGGCGAATCCAAATCTGGCTCGAATGCGACTGTGATTTGGCAAGAATTTGACCAATTATGGCCGCTAGTGGCCGCAATTTGGCAGGATTCTAGCCGTAATTCGGCTAGATTTCAGCTGTGATTCGACTAGATTCCGATCGCAATTCTATTGGATTCCGGCCGCGATTCAACCAGATTTCAGCCATGATTTGGCAGGTGATTAGATGGCGTAGCCACCCCTAGGGTTCAGGAGTTGGGTACGGCTTCGTTGGCCACGTGTGTGACTATGCATGTCGTCGCTATTGATAGCCAAATTCATTAGAATTCATCGTCGTCGAGTCACCATCCGTACTATAGTCAATCCCTGAATTCTAAGGGGTGTCAGCGTTGTCTGATCGCCACCAAAATCGATCGAAATCCAGACGAATTACGGTCACTAGCCCCGTGGCCACGAGCGTGCGCTGGAATCTGGCAAGGGCGAGGGCTTGATTTCACTGTCAATGTAACGTCACCTTGAAGCTTAATATTCTCATCTCCTACCGATGATTTTGTATTTCTACGTTGACCACCTGGTACCTGATTTATACTTCTTTACACGTAAAGACAACAATAAAAAGTCACTAATGTGGCGGTTTCACATTTTTAATATTCTCATCTCAATATATTTAAATCATTTCACGTTACTTTGAATATCCATCCACGAGTCGTCGGGAGAAGCATTCGAGCCGAGCGTTTGAAGGTGGAAAACTGTTCCCTCCATGGCTCCATCGATGATGGTAGACCCCGCCGCTTTTACACCGAGGAGCCTACGAGTCAACGCCGACTGAAGCATCCAAGAACCTTCGCCGCTCTTTTGGAATTGGCATCCATAATTTTGATTTGATGGCTGTGATTCTTCCAATTACTTCTCCAATTCCTCTCCTTTCCAACCCAGAGGACGACTGATTCCTAATCGATGGCGGAAAGCAGGAGGTATGCCATGCTAGGGTTTTTCTTCCTGATTCGTTTTCAGCTAAGAGTTTCCTTCATTCAGACTTCTAATTCTTCCCAAATTGTGGAGCTGTGTCAAAATTTTCCTTTTGAACCGTTTTAACGCCTGTTCATCTACTGACTTACTTGATATCTTTACTCATCAACTTTCCAAAATTGAATATACGTGTTCGAATATAGGAAACAAAATTAGGTATGGAAGTTTAACAAAGACGTGAAATTGCTATTTCATCCTAGTTGCCGGTCGAGTTGCCGGAAGTGGGTTAAGTTGGTTCTGGGAGAAATTTCTGATGTTAATTAGAGAAGTATAGTACTAACACTAGCGGAAGAAGTAGATTATGACCTGTGGATGTGGAAACCTTTTAAGGCCTAATTAGCTTCTTGATGTTGGGATTTCCAAGTATCACTTTGCAATAATTATGACTTGGATTCGTCTGAGAGTTGTTTTCTACATGCACAGGATAGGGTTCATAAACCAAATTCATCAATTATTTGACTTGGTTAAATACAAGAGACACAGTGGATCACAGAAATATCTATGCTTTGTAAAGGAGAGAAGCCAATTTTTGTGAGCATAATTAAATTCCATACTGCAGATTCTGGTATATGTAACAATATAGTTCAGTTGTCCATGATGGTGCAATGGTGGGCTTTTCAGTTTGCACCACCATCATGTTAGATCTATGTTTGAATGCAACTATACTTTGTGAGGTCAGTCACTATCCACTTTTTTAGGTTCTACAGCCCTAGACATCACTATGTAGTGGTAACTTGTTATGGTTTAAGGTAGATTAATCCTCGGTCAAGTTTCTATTGTAAAACTTCTATCTTGGTTCTGTTTTTGTTTTTTGGTGGAATCTATCTTGGTCCATTTGAATTGACTAATGTTCTTCTGTTGCATTCTACAAAGCAATTATTTAAAAATACATTATTGCAGTAGGCATCAATCAGAGTCAAAGTTATGAACATTATGAATTTAAATTCTCAGAAGTTCCTGTTTTGTTGCAGTACAAGTGGGTTTATGTTTGTACTGATTAGAGGTATTAGTTTGGAAGTTGGATTAATGTTTACAAAAAGAAGCTTATATAGTTACTCGAGAAAGATACATGTAATGCAATTTAAACAACCATTGTAAGTTTGTAACATTGAAACAGCAACTTATGATTACTCAACAGTTGTCTCTATTTTATTGACGTTTGCATATCCTTTTTTCTTGTAAAAAAATCAATCCAAATGTATTTTCCTACTTTTAATTAACTTAATTGTCAATTGGTTTTAGTTCACTTATTGAACTGGTAGAAAACAGATTTTACAATGTATTAACCTTTTAATTAGTATTTTGGTTGTGGTTTTCTCAGTTGCAGGCCTCAGGATTTATGTTCAGAGAAATCTTGGGGGTCAGAGATGGCTCTTCTGCAAGGCAGTGAAAAAAATTCTAGTTCAGCAAGTGTCCAAAAAGGACTTGGTTGGTTTAGAAACAAGACTTTCTTTAAATATATGACAAATTCATCTGTGGAGGAGCCTTCGAAAACAAAAATTCTAGATCCTCAAGGACAATTTCTCCAGAGGTGGAATAAAATATTTGTCATAACTTGTGTGATTGCAGTGTCTATAGACCCCTTCTTCTTCTATATCCCAGTTATTAAAGATGGCAACAATTGCCTTTATTTACATAAGAAGATAAAGATCACTGCAAGTATACTGCGATCTTTCGTAGATAGCTTCTACTTACTCCGTATCTTATTTCAATTTCGAACTGGTTTCATTGCTCCTTCATCTAGAATATTTGGACGAGGTGTTTTGGTTGAAGATTTGTTCGCTATTGCCAAGAGATATTTATCATCATATTTCATAATCGACATTCTTTCAGTTCTTCCACTTCCTCAGGTATCATATTAAGTTGTGTCCTTTAACTTTTGTATTAAACATGCCTTATTTACATATAAATCTTGGTGATATTATATGCTAAAGTGTAAAACTGGTGGGATAGTGAATCATATCTGGTAGTTTGCATTTTATGTTACAAGGAAAAAGTACAGAACACTAACACGATTTTTGGTGATTCTTGTTTCTTCTTCTAATTTATGTCAGATTTAATGATTTTGGATCTTATTTTTCCCCATATTGTTATTTGCATTCACAGAGAAGAATAATTCATCCTGTTGATATTGCTTAATATTCATCTCCTTTGTTCAACAGCCATCTTGCTGAAATGCATAGCCTTGATCGCTTTCAATTAGCATACCTAGTTTCATATGGATAGGGGCATATGACTTAAGAAAGAGCATAATTTTGGAAATTTCTTGTTCTCATTAAGATAAAGGTCTCATTTGTTTTGAAATGTTTTCCTCATATACACTGCTTTCTATGCCTTGTTTCTTGCTTATGGAGGCAACATTATTGTAGTAAGTTACAAATATTAGTTCTCTGACTTGACATGATGCACAATTAAATGTTTACCTACTCCTGTGGATGGCGACCGAACTCATATGTGAACCACATAAATCCAATCTCAATATTCATATACAAGAAATCATAGGGTGACTCAATTTAAGTTTATTGTAGTTGCTTAATTTGTTTTTTTACAAAAAATGGGCACCTTGTTTTTTAGATGAGTCAATTGAGGCCCTTATTTATTTTAACTTTTTTTGTCACTATTGAGCTTTGTTATTGCTAACGAAGAATGCACTTATATACTCCATGTGTAGAAATAATAGAAATCTGAAAATAGTTAACCATGTGTGAAGTAAACTTTATGGTAAATCCATTTAGTGAGCAAGTTGGGCATGGAAGCAGACTGAAAACATTCTGAAAGTATGGAAGGCAAGTAACATTTGTGGAAGTATGTGATCATTTTGCAAAGGGTGAAATGCATGGAAAAGAAACTTTATTATTAAATGGTTTTAATTAAAAATATCTTAAATTATTTAGAAACATTGATATTAAAATATCTTCACAAAAGTTAGAACAATTGGTATATAGACATATGCACCTTTTGAAACTACCAACATGATATAAATATTTGTGTGCAAATGTTTTCTGAACTTTGATATCTTTTCTATTTTTGCTAAAATATATAACACTATTAGTTTAACTCATCTAATTTCTTACTGTTGCTGTTTATTTTTTTAACATAACAAATTTACCCTTTGATTCTTTGACAATTGATCACATGTTTTTTTCTGCACAGATGATGCTCTTGATCATAATGCCCAAGCTTAAAGGAACAAAACTCCTGAATGCAACACATGCATTAATGCGTATTGTTGTATTACAATATATTCCAAGACTTCTTAGGATCAGACCATTATATCTTGAATTCACTAGGTCTGCTGGTGTAATTACAGAGACAGCATGGGCTGGAGCTGCTTTTAACCTTTTACTTTATATGCTTGCAAGCCATGTAAGTTAACAGAAAGGGTTGAACTTTGTTGTCAACTTTTGGATGATGTTTAACAAGTAATTTTTGAGGGAACAGCAATTTAGTGTGAGTTTGCACTGCCTTCCAGTTTTAATGTTTTAGTTACCTTTTCTGCTTGATGGTTGAGTCTAAGTTTTCTCCTCTAACCCTCCTTTTTTATCATTTCATTTTGGATAAATTCAGAGATTTAGTGAACTTGTTGTAGACCAATGAAACAAGAGAATTGATGCTATATATATTAAGGAATTTTTTACCGAATAACCTGAGCAGTATTGTATGCCATGCTATTTCTAAATGATTAGAGCAACATGCGGCATTATTAGATGGGTTAACCAGGAGCACTCCACATTGAGTAGCAAAATTGCAATAATTTATTTTGAACATCAAGTTTGAAATTTTTCTTGAAACTAGCATTTTTTCACGACCATTGGAAGTAATTGTACTCTTCTTTCATGTTTTCATACGTGTTTCATTTGGGAATAATAAGAATTCTTTGAATATTTAATCCATCTTTTCTTTCTAGAGTTATATTAAGTTATTTTTTGGCTGATTCTTCTTGATTGCAACATGGTGTTGTATTTTGTTGTAAGGTCCTGGGAGCTTCATGGTATTTACTTTCTATTGAACGTGAAGATGCATGTTGGAGAAATGCTTGTGGCCGTAATGGTTGCGATTTATTCTGTGGGCAATTGAACACCCAGAACAATAATTTTTTGGCAACTGCTTGCCCTATTAGCAGTTCTCAAAATTCCACTTCCTTTGACTTTGGAATATATCTACCAGCGCTCAAAAATGTTGTTCGATCAGAGAAATTCTTGGAAAAGTTCTTTTATTGCTTTTGGTGGGGACTTCAAAATTTAAGGCAATATACAACTTTCCCTATTTTGATATGCGAAATCCTGTGTTGCTTCTGTCCATGACTATTGTCTTCATTATTTATTTATATATATGGCATAATGTGTGAATTTCTTCTTACGTAACCACACAATGTTTTCTATCTCAGTCATTCAGACTTGGAGTATTATAGATCATAATGCAACAAAATTGGTTCTTATTTTTATTTACTTTACCTAATTTGGTTTCATCATTCCTCAGAAATTGCATTTGACATTCAGATAACATATACGTTGTATTTATTTATGTTTACTTAATATCATACATTACCATCGCTAACTCGAACCTAATTGTCATGTTGTCTTCTTCATATCTAGTTAATCTTTCATATATTTTGATTCATTTGTCATGGTAAGTCACAATGCATTATTTTAGGTTTATCATATTTCTTTACTCTCTGTCTGAAATGTTGCTAAATTGCAGTTCCCTTGGACAAAACCTCAAGACAAGCACTTTCATATGGGAGAATTTGTTTGCAATTTTCGTTTCCACCTCTGGTTTGGTTCTGTTTGCACTTCTAATAGGAAATATGCAGGTATAGCATTTAGTTGAATACCAATATCATGTTATTTTTATTGGCAAAATTATGGCTTCTATCTTCTACCTTTAGATTTAGAGATATTTTTTTGTCTACTAAGGTAAGTCAACGTCTCTTTACAAATTGAGATTATATATTTTTTAGCTCTTCGGTTTTCTCACTTTAGCCTAGTTTTTAGCTTGTTACCTGGATACACATCAACTTACTCGGTCTTAGTGCACTTATTGATTTTGGTTTTTATTTTATATCTCAATGTCCCATCAAGCAACTTCCAATGTTGCGTTGTTCTATAGTGGCATGAATCCCAATGATTTCGTTGGATAATTGTTGATTCAATATCAAACATTTAATCAATTAATTTAGTCTTTCAATACTTTTCTCTACAATGAGATACAGAACGGGGTTTACTTCTATGAACTACATTCAATTTAACAGGAGTTCTTGAAAGGATGGGGTACTAAGGTTGATTATATTTCACTTGTTTGAGTGAGTTCAGTATCCAAAAAAATTGCTGTAGACTAGCTCCCTATCAAAAATACTTTCCTATATGTTGATTGGACTTGCTTTTGTTCTATGTAATTTAAGAATTGTCATCCCACTTAGTAAATTCACAATCACTTTTTTTTTTCCAGACGTATTTGCAATCTACCACTTTGAGAATAGAAGAGATGAGAGTGAAAAGGAGAGATGCAGAACAATGGATGTCACACCGGTTGCTTCCTGAGGATCTAAGACAGCGAATACGACGTCATGAGCAATACAAATGGCAAGAAACAAGAGGGGTAGATGAAGAGTGCCTTATTCGTAACCTTCCTAAAGACCTTCGAAGAGATATAAAGCACCACCTCTGCATAGCACTTCTCAAGCGGGTAGGATGGCTTATGTGGAATGTCTCTCTAAGATTTTTTTCTTCTCTCTTTCATTTCTATTTATTGAGTCCTCATCTTGATTTTTGTTTTCCTTCACTGCATGCTTGATATACAGCCTAAAGAGATCAAAAATAACTTTACTAGCTTATACCAAATAGATATTATCCATCTATCAATTCATTGCAAAATAACTTAGAAGGAATATTGAAATTTACTGCAGCATATACTGAGTTGAGTAATCAGTAGTCAAAAGAAATCAAAAACAACTTTACTGACTTATAACCAGCACATATTATCCATCTGTTAATTCTTTGCAAAACTTTGAAGTTTACTGAGTAGCTAGTAACTGAAAAAGACTGCATCCATTTTGCCATGCCAAAAACATCTTGACAATTTTTTCTCTCAGCTACTTACCTTTTCATTGTTCAAAGATAATGTTCAGATGTAAATGGTTATGGCGTTTTATTAAACTGCTCGTCCAGCTTTTTCAAATACTTAAATCGCGCACCATACTTAAGTGCACTCCTTGATAAATACTAATGTACGGTACGGGATTTAGGTATTAGGGAAAATTGGGTGCGGAATTTCTGAAAATGCCAAAATGGTTATTGTTCAAATCAGTGAGTATAAAGTGTTTTCTTCCCAAAATTATATTGTGTTTACTGTGCCTTTCTTGTAGGTTCCGATGTTTGAGAAAATGGACGATCAACTGATGGATGCCATGTCTGACCGCCTCAAACCAGTTCTCTTCACTGAAAACAGCTGCATTGTCCGCGAAGGAGACCCGGTTAATGAAATGCTATTCGTCATGCGTGGAAAGCTAGAGAGCACAACCACAAATGGCGGGAGAACTGGCTTCTTCAATTCAGACATCCTCAAGGCGGGAGACTTTTGTGGAGATGAGCTTCTCACCTGGGCTCTCGACCCCAACATCCACACCAGCCTCCCAATATCCACCAGGACAGTAAAAGTGCTCACTGATGTTGAAGCTTTTGCCCTGTTAGCTGACGATCTGAAATTTGTTGCTTCCCAATTCAGAAGGCTACACAGCAAGCAGCTGCAGCATACGTTTAGATTCCATTCACAGCAGTGGAGGACATGGGCTGCCTGTTTCATTCAGGTAGCTTGGCGCAAATATGCAAGAAAGAAGCTCGAGGACGCTCTACAAGAAAAGGAGAAGAGCTTGCTGCAATCAGTAATAGTGAGTGATGGTGTTTACTCATCGAGTCTTGGTGCTGCATTATATGCTTCCAGGTTTGCTGCAAACATGCTGCGGGGATTGCGACGAAATACGAGTAAAGCTCGTCCCATAATGTTAATTGCAAAGCCAGCAGAACCAGATTTTTCTGTGGAAAAACATTAGTGCCTAGTCATGAATTCCACTCGACTGCTTGTAGTCTGATAGCATATTTTGGGTATATTTTGAAGAGTATAGCAAATTATGCTGTACATAACTGATGTGAATAGGCTACTGTATGTTAATTCCACTGTGTGGTGAAGTATTTGTACAGGTAATCAGGTTATTTAGTTGTTAATGCCAACTTGAAATACAGAAGATAAGAAATGCAATTGTAGATGTGAGATTCTCTTGTAAGTTGTCTTTTGTTTGGCATCTTGTTGATACATTTCAGAAACTACTACAGAATCAGAATTTTGTGAAACTGCTTGTTTTAGATTACCTATGATAGAGATGTTTCAGAGAATCGGCTTTCTTACAGGCGACAAATCAGATGTCATGATAGAGGCTTATGTTTCTATAGATCTTCCATGAGAAGAGGACCAATGCCTCCAAAAATCTCATTAAAACTGAACGTCTTCTCATGGAAGAGTGCAGATTGATTAGATTAGAGCAACTGATATTGTGCATGCTGCAACTGTGTGGAAGCAGATTCGATCCAACTTAATGCCCTTTGCTTCCTCAATCTCTTCCACTGCATCTTCTCCTTCAGCTCATCGAACTTAGTCCATATGCCTCTTTCTCCGTAAACCTTTAGCATCGTTGAGTAGATGACTGGATGGTCCTCCTGCAATCTTTGCACTGCCTTCACTGCAGATAACCCATGCTCCAAACTGGAATGAAAGCCACAGGCAGTGAGAAATGCTCCCCACACTGCGATATCCGCTTCCAAAGGCATTCTCTTGATCAGGTTCTCTGCTTTCTCAATGTTCCCTGAACGCCCGAACAAGTCCACCATGCATCCATAATGTTCCAACCCTGGCTTGATGCAAAATTTCCTCTCCATAGAATCAAAGTAATGCACACCCTCATCTACTAGTCCACCGTGCACACAAGCTGTTAGCAGGCAAACAAAGGTGATGGGATCAGGTTGAACTCCTTCCTCGATCATCTTTTGGAACTCTTCCAATGCTTTCGTAGATAGGCTGTTCTTCGCATAGCATCCGATTATGGAGTTCCATGAAGCCACATTTCGGGTTTCGCATGAGTGGAAGGATCGAGCCGCATAGCTCACGTCCCCGCACTTGCCATACATCTCAACCAGGGAGGTGGACAAGACAACGTCCCACTGTGATAAAGACTTCAAGATTTGCCCATGGATTGATTGCCCGAAATGGAGGGAGCCTCCAATGGCGCAGGCGGCAAGCACGGTGGAGTATGTGAATTGGTTTGGGCAGACATCGGAAAGCCTATGCATCCGAATGAACAAATTTAGAGCTTCTACATGCTGATCATTTCTCTGGTATCCTTTGATCATTGATGTCCATGTGATGACATTCCTCCGCGGCATCTGATTGAAGTATCTTCGCGCCTCATTCAGCTTGCCATTGTCAATGCATCCATTGATCATGGTAGTCCAAGCGACAACATTTTTCACTGGCATTGTTTCGAACAAGTGCTGTGCGTCCTCGAGCTTTCCAAGCTCCATGCATCCTAAGATCAGCGAAGTCCATGACACTGAATTTTTGACCGGAATGTCTCCAAATGCTCGACGCATGGAAACTGGATCCTCCAGACTCGCATAGCCACCAACCAGGGCAGTCCCGAGAATGGAATTGAGGGCGAGGCCAGCGCGAATTGCCATCGAATGGAGCTGAGGAATGAGGTTGCTGGATGGAAGGGCCGCAACCATGGTCGTCAGCGTTGCCCCATTCGGACTAACACCAACCCGTAGCATCCGTAGGAAATGCTGGAAGGCCATTAATGGACGTCCGGTGCGCTTGAAGGCGGAAAGAATGGTGTTCCACGAGACAGTGTCTCGGTATCGCATTTCATCGAACAGCTTGTGGGCGCGCTGGGGATGACCTTGTGTGATGTAACCGGAGAGCATGAGGTTCCATGAGGTGGTGTCTGTGACGTGAGAGTTGCTGCGAAATGCTTCGACGGCATCGATCAGCCGGCCGTGGCGGAGATGGTGGAGCAGGACGGAGTTCAACTGGGCGGAGGAATGGAGCGGAACATAAGACATGAATTTGCTCAATCCGGCAAAGAGCATTTTTTTAGCGGTGTTACGTGAATATTAACAAAACTAAATTTAAATTATTATTTTTAATAAGATAAATGCAATTTCATTTTTATTTCAATTTCATGAAAAAGAATTAACTGTAATATACATATGCTCATTTAGTTATAATAAGTGGATCACAAAAAAAAATTAACCATATTATAAAAGTGAATTGGACTGAAAATTTATCTTATTTTTAATGAAGATTAGACGATCGAATCGAAAACTTTTGTAAAATTGAATTGTTTAATTATATTTTTAAATTTATTTTGATGAAAGATAATACATTTCTATAGAATAAAATTGTTCATCCCAAATATTAATGGGACCTAATGATATGAATACTTAAATTATTAATAAAAAATGGATAAATAAAGAACACAGATTGCGGAGAGCCTTTTATTATGATGCAGTTTGAGATTTTGGATCCTCAAAGATATAATACTAGGTCAGACAA
>JBAMHZ010427041.1:0-11120 GCA_037177395.1 Alpinia galanga | reverse complement strand
GAAAATATATTTTTTCAAAAAGGAAAAAGTATGAATGAAGGAGGAGAGTGAAAATATAAGGAGATTATGAGTTTAAAAGTTTGAAAATATATGATTTCAAAAAGGGGAAAGTAGGAATGAGGAGAGCATGAGTTTGAAATTATAAGAGGGGAGATTATGTTTTCAAAAGAAAATTTTTAAGCTTGAAAAGAGTTTGCAAGTTTAAATTTCAAAAGAAAGTTTTGAATTTAAAGACATTTATAAGTTTGAAAGTTTCAAAAAGAAAATTTTGAGCCTAAGTGTTAAAAGAAGCTTTAGAGCTTAAGGTTTCAAAAGAGAGTTTATGAACTTAAAAAAGAGTGTATTTGAAAAAGAAAGATTGAGTTTCAAAAGTAAGTTTGTGTTTTCAAACTTCAAGTTTATTAGTTTCAAAAGAGAACCTTAAGAAAATTTATTTTTTGAAAGGTTATTGTTTTTTAAAAAGAGTTAAGTGTTCTCTTGAAAAAGAGATAACATTTTTTGAAAAAAAAGGAACATTCATTTTGAAATGGAGAGCAAAATTTTCAAAAACTTAGAAACTTCAAGGGAAGTTTGTTTTAAAATCTCAAGGGGAGTTTCGAGAGAGTTTCAACTTTGAGAAGTTGACATGGTTGTTAATCTTTGGCATGATATTATCTTTTACATTTTAATGTATGCCAAAGGGAAAGAGAGTGTGTTGGTGAAGAAAGAACTACTCCTATATTTTGATGTATGAGTCGAGTTTAAAGTTAGGATATGCTTGTGAACTGATGTAAATGTTAAGTGTGCAGAACTTAATAGAAAACCTTAGTAGGTCATGTTGATCGGATACTAGGTAGTGTAGTGAAAGTCCTAGTAGGTCAGATAGATTGGATACTAGGCAGTGCATTGTAAGTCCTAGTAAGTCAATTGGACCGAATATTAGGTAAAGAGTATTGATAGATTAGAGAATCGGGTACTAGGCAAAAAGTCTAAATGAGTCAGGAGGATTAAACATCTAACAGGATAGTTTGATGGGTCAACAAGGACTGGACATCGAGACGAGGAAATTCTAGTGGGTCAAGAGATTGGACATCAAGAAGATAAAGTCTAAACTGGTCAAGTAGACCAAAAGTTTGACAGATAAGCTCTTGAAGCAAAGTGGAAAGGTCAAGTCCTCTTTTGAGTATAGAAATAGATGATGATCTAACTAAAGATACAACTTGGATTTTGAAGTCGAGATCAGATAATTAGAGAACTGTCTTACTTGTATTGTTTCTATGCTAATTCTATGTTACAGGATTCCATGTGACTTAATGAGGTCCAGCGACTAGGAGTCTAGGCGGCTAGATATGGTTCAGGCATCTCGAGTGCCTAAATGGTTAGGCTAGATTCAAGGAGCCTGGGATGAACCCAGGAGATTGGGAGTCCTAGATGGAAAGTGAATCCAGGCGCTTGGACTAAACCAGGTGACTGGGGAAGGAGAATGCCAAAAAAGAATCAATGTAGATAAGGCTGACTTGGCATCAACTGGACCAGATCCAAGCAACTGGGAAGGCCAATTGGCCTATTTGTCAGTTCGAGCTGGAGTCACCTAGAGGGCTATTTAGGCTCTTGAAAAGGCCTATAAAAGAAGGATCAAAGCATCCAAGAACAATAATTCAATTCATTCATTCTCACTGTGTCATGCCTTATTTTTGCATTCAAAAAGCTTCCTCGTGTCATCACATCAAACATCGACAACTGACCTACTTTGCAAAATTTATCATTGTCAGTATACTTTCATATTATAGCTTTTATTTGTATTAAATTGTAGTGGGAAGATAGGGTGTTACCTTTCTCTCATTTCTTGTATTCGTAAATTCTCCGAGTTCAAAAGTTTTCAAATCAAAGGACTTCTTAGTTGATTGCCCATCAAGGTAACTGATGCAGCTCGTGTGTGATCCTTCTTACTAGATGGAAGTGGAAGGATGAGTTCTCCAAGGGACAACAGTAAATCTCTGTCAAGGTTAACACATGTCAAACAACCTCTGCTAGAGTTCCGGGCTACGACCCTCCGACACTTAAGACAGATAGGGGAAGAGATGAAGATAATGAATGAGAGTGGAGAAGGAAAAAGAGCATGTGAGAGTGTAAAAAACCTCCTTTTTTAACGGTCGTACCTTTGCCTTTTATATAGACGAAGCTTCTGATAGATGATTCCCCTCTTGCCCTCCTAACAACGGATTATGCCTATATGTTAGGGGATAAAACCTATAAGGAAGTTCCATGTGTCCTGGGATAATAATGAACACGAGCCATCAGAAAATAGTGTAACGGTCATCAGAGAAGATTCCTTCTGCGGCCCCCAGATGTCAGGCCTTAGTGTCGCTAGGAGAGGGGAGGCTCGAAGTACTCACCGAGTAGGCCACTTAGAATACTACTAAATGGCTGCTCCTCAGCATGATTGGTCATCCAAGCTGCTATGTGATATAGAAAGAATGCAGCCGATAGGTGGGCTTAGTGAGGTATAGTTGAGTAGTCAGTTCAAGAGTATGCCCAAATGAAAGCTTCAGGAAGTATTACTGAGTAGTCGGTTTGGAGGCATACCCGAACAACTAGTTCGGGAAGTGTGGCTAAGTAGCCAGTTCAAGGGAATATTCGAATGGCTAGTTTAGGAAATATAGTCGAGCTGGTTTGGGGGGTGTACCCGAATAGCTAGTTCGGAAAATATGGCTGAGTAGTCGATTCGGGAGGTGTACACAAATAGCTAGTTCAGGAAATATGACTGAGTAGCCAGTTCGGGGGCATACCTGAAAGGCTAGTTAGGGAAATATGGCTGAGCAGCCTGTTCAGAAGGTGTACTCAAACATCTAGTTTGGGAAATATGGTCGAGCAGCCGGTTCGGGGGCGTACCCAAATGACTAGTTCAAGAAGTGTGACTAGAACAAGAAGGCAGGTCACTGCCTCATCTAATTTGAGCCTTTTTGTCTCCATTCATTTTGAAGAATGAGGCGGTGACCTGCCTTCTTGTTCTCACGAGCAATTTCAAGGTTCAAGTGCCCCTTTCTTCTCCTTACTCTTCCTGTTCTCGGGTGATTCTTCCTCTTTTCTCGAGTAAGTGGCTCATTGTCTCCATGGCTGCTTCTCCCCGTCCTTCTTCCGGGTCATTCTGGTTTAAAAATATGAAAACTAATTTGAATCCTTCTCACCCTTTGACCATGAACAGCGATAAATACGTTGCTGAGACTATCTCCCTGTCCGTTCCTTCCCCCTCGGATCGACATCATTGTCTTCCACTCGATTATCATTTCTTCTTTCTAGGTCAGCTTGAGGGAGATCTTCGGCTACCTGTGCCCCCCATCTATCACCATATATTAGCTTTCTACCATCATCCTATTAATCAGTTGGATCCCAATGTTTTTTGCATATTAGCAAAGATGGTCATTGTTTTTTAGCACTTAGGGATTTCTCTTACCCCTATGATCTTCCATTATCTTTACCATATGAAGAAGATAGTGCCTTAAGAGTTGGAAAAGCTTGTACTTCTATGCCCAGTTGCTGACCCCCTTGGCGGACTCTGATACGTGGTATATCGAGCTTCTTAAGCTTCCATCACTAAAAGAGAGTCATCTTCACTGTAACTTTTCTTCTGTCATTTCCGCTCTTTGGGAGCATAACTACGACGTCAAATTCCTGTTGGACGATTGTCTTCTGTCCTATTTCCATTTATCTCCCTTTTCCGTGAACGACCCTATTCTAATAGGTAGGTTACTTCTCATTCCTCTTGATATTATAACGAGGGATGCTGATACTTTTTCTTCTTTTCTTTCTACAGACGATGTGATGCATGAATCTATGCTAAGTCACTTACAACTGAAGGGAAAGAAGACTAAGAAGGTTGGTGAGGCAACCTCTCTCCTAGTAGAGTCTTAGGCCTTGAAGATTGTTACAACCTCAGAGACGCTTCTTGATCAGCTTCCCCCTTCAACCTCCATTAAGCAGAGGAGAGATTCTCCCCAGTCCAAAGCCTCAGTTTCTCTTCCAGTGATCAAAGGATCCTCTCCATCCGACAGTCTTTATTGTCTGTGGTGGCATCGTCTCATTCTATATGATTCCACTCCCTCACCCCCTGAAGATGAATTATTGATAGCGACTAGGATGCTTGACATTCCTGCTTTGTTGTCTCTTCCTTCGCCACCTCTTCACCTTCCGTTATCTCCTCTTTTGCCAGGGGACTCTTCTCCCTCTTCTCGAGAAGTTTTTGCTGTTGAGATTGATGTGTGATGTTGACCGCAAGTGCATGACTACGTCATCAAGTAATAAAATATCGATCCTATAGGGACTTTATCAATTACTAGTTCAATGCAATTTGTAGAGTGTCTAGAGATCAATATGGTGATGTTCGAATGGAAAATGAAGAAATGATGAGTATATCTAAAAAGATTCTAGGATTTCGGGATCACTACTAATTAAGATTGGATTGATTCGACAGTCCACTATAATGCAAATGATCTTCTCTCAAAGAACTCGCACTCTAATATCCCAATGATCCCTGGTCTGGGGTACGTTGGTGTGTTTAAGTAGATTCTTCTCCCTTTTCATAGAAGAACGAACTAGAAGACCCTTAGTGCTTAGAGAACTTGTCAATAGAACTCCGCGAATCTAGAGCTAGTCATTCTTCTCCTACTCTTGGAGATAAATCCAATTAAACCCCTTACGTTCCATGAATTCTCTAGAGACTTAGATAAATCGGTAGAATATTAGGGTAAACTAAGACCTTGAATGCCTAGAGTCCCTGTCACGAGAACTCCGCAAGCCTTCTTGTCACCCTTCTATTCGGATTAATAATCTAAAGTCTTAGTCTAGATTCATGATAAAAATGAAGAAATAAAAGTTCAAGCCACAAAACTAGATCGAAAGAAAGAGTCAATTACAAAAAGAGTTTATGACAATTCGAAACAAGACCAAATCATAGAGCTACTACCTAATCCTAGAATACAGGATTCTACTCCATAGATAGGAGAGAAAGGAGAAAAGAAGAGTTACACATTGAAGATACCATCTCGTCTTCTCCTCTTTGATCCTCTGTCACAGGATCCTCTCCACCACTGGATGCTTCCTTCATTGTTCTGGATCATATTTATAGAAAACCCCATTGAGAATTTCTCACAACCTGGTCATTAAAGCAGTTCCTAAATGTTCGGCACGACAGTGTTAGATGTAGACACGGTCGTATCACGCGCTGTGGTGAAGATTTCTTCTGAATGTTTCATGTTGCGAAGCTTGACACGGGCGTGGTGTACAAAGCACGGGCGTGTCGCATGTTGATTGTTTCTCAAAACGCCCGTCATGGGCGTGTTCAATAGGGCATAAGCGTGTTGGTTCAAGCGGGGGCGTGCCGGTGTTGAATGGAGGCGTGTTGGCTTGGCACGGCGTTGAAACTTTCTTGGCATGGGCGTGCTAGCCTTGACAAGGCGCGCTACGGGCGTGTCCCGTGAGCGTGTTGGAGGTAGCAGGGGCGTGCCGAGCTTGGCACGTCTGACCTTTTCTCTTGCCCAGCACGGGCGTGCCCAGAGAGCACGGGGGTGCTGTCGGCTTTGGAGGGGCGTGCTGAGGCTTTGGTTGAGGTTGGCAGTCCGTATGGCATGGAGGTGTTGGAACTTTGTACCTGTCAAATGAAAATAACACCATAGCAATATCTACGTCCAATATATCGAAAATATACTTAAAATATACATATAACGAGATGAATCCATGTAAAACATATGCAATTTCATCGTTCAAATCTAGATGCAATTTATGTGTATCATCTATTTACTTGAAAATTTCCCAATCAGTGATAGCTTTGTTAATTTTCAGGGTTGGTTATTCTCCTCAGATGCAGCATTCTGGAAACCACCTCAAATGAAAGTAAGCAACAATTTTATTAAATTACTGCAGAAGATGACATATGGTACATTAATATTCTTAAATAATTGTTTTTAGTCAAGGTCTAGATCTTATTTTGCATGTTTACTATTTTTCATTGATGTTTTGATTTTTCATAACTTATAGTTGATCAAAATGTATTGTATATACAAAAAAATTATTTTCCTACCTGACATTGGAGCATAGATTTAGAAACTTTATTAGGCATGGGAAAATTTCTCTCTAATCAGCCCCTTTTGTTATTTTTGTAATATTTTCTTTTTGCTATGTAGATGAGAATGATGATTTCTTATTTGACTCCTAACCCTCAAGCTATGTTTACTCTTAATTATCAGAAGTTATTTACTCTTCTCAGACTAATTCATCTCACTTTGACCTATTAGACTTTGATAGCTCAGATATTATCTTGCTTGAGTCTAACATTCCTCTGGTAATTTGTGATAGTAGTTCCTTTATGTGGTAGTTTGTGAACTCTCATTCTTGTGAACCCTAGTTGATTTATGAATTTTAATAGTAATGTCTAATTGCAAAACTCAGCACTCACTTTTTTCTTGAAGGCAAAAGTTTGTGTAGGAGATTGGCATAGTGTCCCTGTTTTAGTAATCTTGTATGGTTGAACTTCTACTTAGCTCACTGTTGGCCTCAGTTTAGTTAGGGTGATGTGTCTAGTGGTCACAAAGAGTATCTTGCTTCTTGTGGGTGTGTCTTGCAACATTCCTGCTGAAGAGTGTTCCTGCTTGATCCACAACCATCTTCCTTGATGGCAAGTCAGAACTCCCTGCATTGAGGAGTATTCTTTGGTTGTTTAATATACAGATATGTACTTGATCGAGTCATGCATGAAAAGTAACTGGGTCAATTCTCTAGTGTATCATACGGATGTCTAACTTTTTGGTTAACTAGTATTATAGTAGTTGTTATGAAGGGAACAAAAATCTTTAATGGAGTATGAGAAATATATTTGCAATGTCAACAGACCAACTGCTTGAATGACCTGATGTTGGTGCCTTTTCAGCAATTGATCAATTATTAAATTGTGACTGTGAACTCGTCATAATATTATGTAATTCAGTTCCTTGATAAATTTTCTGCCATCAGAAACATGAATTGTTTATTCTTGTTTTCCTTCTTATAACTACTAGTTTGAAGTTATTATGTTTTTGCTAGATTTATTTAAATTCAAATGGTTCTTATGAACTTTAGTTAATCTATCTATTACTTTCTAGGCACTTCTTCATTCTGTTCCTATTGGAAAGATGATAGTTCTCGACTTGTTTGCTGAAGTCAAACCGATATGGATACAATCTTCTCAATTCTATGGGGTTCCATATGTCTGGTATATTCTCTTTCTTGTCACGGATATGTAATTTTTTTTTTAATCTAGCCTGACTAGATATGGCATGTGTAAAAGCTTTTCTTATGTGAAATTCAATTCATTTTATCAGGTGCATGTTGCATAACTTTGGTGGAAATTTGGAAATGTATGGTATACTAGACACAATTTCATCTGGGCCAAATGATGCCCGACTCAGCGAGAACTCCACAATGGTATGATACATTTACTAGCAAGAGACATACTAAGACATATTTGTTACAGTAAGTGTTGAGGTGGTTGTTATACCTTGATGAAATGGGAAATTACTCTTGGATGTGACATGACACCAATGATTAAAATCTTGAGACGTGTTGGTTGACATGGATGAAATATTTTGTTTTGGCCACCGACTAGCATGTGAGAATCTCCAAAACCTCTAATACCCAAGTGGACCAGCAAAACTTCGTGGTTTCCTTCATTGCAAGAATCTTCAATCCTCCAAATTACTCATACTTCATCTGTTAGTCTGCCAGAAGCTCCAAATTATTCATGACAAGAAGCATTGAACTGAATTTGTGACTTGATTAGGGAGACACAAGTCAGTGAAGTTTTCACAATTCACATTGAAGAAGATTGAGGTGTGCAATTTGATTAGTGATCGAGGTGACACATCGATAAAGATTCCACAGCTCACATCAAAGATGATTGAGGTAAGGCGAGGGAGCAAAACCCTAGTGCATCTATGAAACTTCTAGGATTCACTCTTTCCATTTCTCTGCTCACTGAACTGATTTTACCGACTTGATTAAACATGAGTTAGCGAAGCTTCCATGGCTCACTATAAGATGATTGAGGAAAGGCAACGTGGTTGGTGTTCCACGATTGAGGCAATGCGAGTCAACAAAACTTGTGCAACTCACGTTGAAGACAATTGAGGTTAGGTGATGGCGTGATGCAGAACAAAAGCCTCAATGCATCTACAAAGCTCCCATGATCCACTCTTCCCCCTCCACTCATACCTCCTCTTCTAATGCCCAGTACAGCCATCAGCAAGGGCACCCAACATATCCAGTACATCTCGTTCTGGCTGAGAGTGAAGGCCTGACTCCAGACAAGATTTCAAACCTTGGTTTTACACTGAAATTCTCAACATTATCCTTAAGCTGGACTACATAATTTACATCCTCACCTCAGTAATGCCTCGCTTGTTACAGCAGTCAACTAGAAGACTTAAATGAAATTTAGTAAGCAATTCTGCTGATTGATCATGACAATTAACAAATAGGCATAGAATTCTTGTTTGATATTTTTATTGCACATATATGATAGTCAACAAGTGTCCTCGGTCCTTACATGCCATCTTCAACTCTTTCACTAATTGACTACTTGCCTGTTCAGCATAATACTTCAAAATGAGTGGCGCATTTCTATTCTCTAAATATGCTAACAGTAAGAACAAAGATATCATCTTTGTATGAAGTCAGAATATGTAAGTTTGGCATCCTAGTTTCAAGCTATTTAATGGGACATCTTGTTTTCCATATCATGTTCCTGATTTGTTTTCATCTGTGTATGGTATTTGTTACAATCTATTGGTTGCCACATAAGCTGCATCTTATTAAAATTCATATTGAATATTCATGACAGTGGATATTTCACAAGCTTAACACTGCTTGAAATTATCACAGGTTGGGGTTGGCATGTGCATGGAAGGAATAGAGCAGAATCCTGTTGTGTATGAACTAATGTCTGAAATGGCATTTAGGAGTCAAAATGTTGATATGAAGGTAAAACTTATCCATGCTCTTTTTCCTCAAAATATATATCCACGATCTATTTTCTAAACTAGTTGATGATGGACTAAGCTTCATTGGTTCTATTTATCTTCCACATTCATTCTCCTATCCGGACGATGCTGCTTAACTTATACCAAGTTTCATTAGATGAATTTCTGGCCTTGTAGGATTCTTTGGCTGTTTGGAAAAGATTTATGTTTTTTTATGTTAATTAATAATTAAAATTTATAAGAAATTTTTCTGCGACAAGCCTTTTGATTTATGCATCTCTGTGGGTGCTGTATGGCTCTTGAAATGTAGAAGCCATGCTAAACAATTATGCCTGGGCTAGTGGACTACATAGGCATCTTAACACAACTTTGCATGCCATATACTTTATTATAGAAATTCAAAAAGGATCTTTTGAACTTGTTCATTTTTTAGTCAAGTATCATCTAATGGTTGGTTCTGTCATTTCCCAGGAATTTATTATTTTTTTTTTGGAAAAGATCACGATACTTTGCATCATTTCTGTTGTACTAAAATCCAAAATAGGACCAATGATAGGATAAATTGTAGAGTTAATCATTTTGGCTACCCATGAGTTTTTGTATCTATTTATTCGTGTGAGATTAATGGAACCAAATTTAATGCTTTAGCCACCTCACAGTCACATAAACTTAATTTTGAGGTTGTTCACATATGATTTTCTCAGTTTGTCATTTTACCCATGAGTTAAAACATTTGATAACTTGGTATTTGTGAAATTAATGATAACTTTATCAGCTATAGGAAGACAAAATAATATGAAAACTCATAAATGGGCTAGATGAGCCTTGAAGATGGGGGATTATTCTTAGTCCTTAGGCTTTGTGTACTCTGGGAGAAGAGAAGGGAAGGGGAGGGGAGTGAAAGGACAGGAAGCAAGAGAGAGGGAGAGGAAGAAAAGGAATTTGTTTAGTTGTGTTTGGATGAGAGAAGGCAAGAAGAAAAGAAGTGGGAACAAATTTCCATAATATCTTTTATTTCCACCTCCTTTGCAGGTAGGAAGCCAGACACACGTCATGAGTAGAGCAGGGTCACGAAGCTTGACATAAGGCATGTGTGCCGTCACTATTGCAGTGAGGAGATATACCATGTGTGACAAATATCCTTTACTTGAACCATACGCAAGCTACAAATTTTGAAGAGATTGTAGATTAGCTATTTCCTAGTTTTATGTCAACGCCCCGAAAGAAAAAGATTGGAAATTTTGTAGGGAAGTGTAGTTTGTGTAGCCAACTCCCAAGACTAAACATCCTATGTTTTGTATGACTATTAGCATTAGAATTCAAATAAAAATGCAATAAGTTAGATTCAGGAAAGTTGAAGTAGGACTTTTCTTTCCACATAAAAGAATTTGGAACCAAAATTATATTACAAAATAACTTATAAAATTGGACCACCCTCTTCAAATCTGTTGATTGGTCAACCAATGTATTTAAATCTTTTGTCAATTTAATTAGCATGAGAAATGTAGAAATCCATTTCCACGTTCATGGAATTTTTGCCAAAGTTCATTGTTGCTTGGTTCTGGAAAGGGTGTAATGATGTCATGATATGGATGGCTCCCTTCCTATATAAAGGGGAGCTCCATGTTTGTACTATTGTATGATGTCATAATCTGAATGTCTCCCTTCCTATATAAAGGGGAACTCCATGTTCTTACAATTGTATCTCAGTCATAAGGATAAGAGACAATGAAAATATACACACTAACGACAGGAATCAATAACATCTGGAATTTAATAGTCTGAATCTGAATACATACTGGCATACTGTAAATGAACTCGAGCAATGAAAATAATTACACAATAGAAATGATAATGCATGTACTACTAAGAACGACAAAAATATGAGCAGAACAATATAAAACTCACGCTGAAATCTCTCTCTAATGTAGTTTTGGGTATCTCTTAGCATGACTTAACTAAAGCAAGGCTTAAAATTTCGACTCGTATCGAGGCTTCGGTATGCAATCAGAACGATACGATTTCGATATGGTATCGTGCCGTATCAATAAATTTTGATAATTTTTAAATATAAAATACATAAATTAAAAATAAATTTTTTAACTTAAATATTAAAAATAAACAAAATAATTA
>JBAMHZ010427032.1:0-11122 GCA_037177395.1 Alpinia galanga | reverse complement strand
CCTAAGGTTAAACAAGACATGTCCCAAGTGGCTAGGCAAGTCACTAAGGGTTCAAATGTTACCCAGGGTGTTAGCTCTAGGGGGAGCTACAAGAGTAGGAACCATGAAAAATGGATCCCAAGTGTTTTGGGAGTCTAGGATGGTCCTAGGTGTATACCAAGTGGTTTGGAGACGGACTTGAGTCTCAAACCTAGGGAATTGACACTTTTGGGTTGAGTTTCAGGCAAAAGATATGAACATGATATAGCATGAAACTGGTTTGTAGATGTATGGATGCCAAATGAACTAGTGCATGGAGTGCATTTTAGTTGAGACTTGGTAGATACATCAAAAAGAAACCTAAACTAGGACTTTTAGTTAAGGTTCTTTTGAACCAAATTGCTAGTTTTGAGTTTTGTGTCAATCTAAGGATTGAAATGAAATTTATTTTTTATTTTAATTTTTCCTGATAGATTGTGGTAAAACAGATCTCTCTATAAAATTTTAGATTTTTTTTATGTCTGTGAAATTTCTAGTGTATTTTTGAATTTGAGTTTAGAATGTTGATGTCGGCAGAAATCAAGTTCCAGTCGACTGGCCTGGGATGGTAGTCGACTGGTGGCACTATAGCAGCACACAGAATGGTTTCCAGTCGACTTATGGACACCACCAGTCGACTAGTATTACTGTAGCTGCGTACAAAAAGTATTTTAGTTGACTAGGAGTCAACTGGAAACTGTCTTCAATCGACTAGGATGTTTGAAAATTGCTACTTTTAGGTTTTTCAGTAAGGTTTTTGACCAGGTCAACTCGTGGAGATATATGAGATCTGTGAATGATTCATATACGAGTTTAGGGTCAAATGTTGGTCCATAATTGGTACATTGTTGGTATTGTTGGAGCTAAAATTTTGGAAACTTTGGTGTCTTTTTGTTGTGTGGCAAAGGGGGAGAGATAAGGTTAGGAAAAATCTTATGGCCTTTGCTTAGCCGTCCTAATATGGGATAGGATGACCTATGATAAAAATACTAGCTCATTGAGAGCTTAGGTGTGGAAAATCCTAGCTTATTGACAGCTTAGGTGTGGAAAATCCTACCTCATGAGGAGCTTAGGTGTAGGGGGAGCCTTGCGATAGGATCCTTTGCATGTTGCATAAATTCATTAGCATTGCATTTGCTATGTTGTTTTTCCTAACTTAAACGTATTGCCAAACACCAAAACGGGGGAGATTGTTAAGCAATCTTGCCTCAAGATGGTCCGGTGTGACCATGGGTTTTGATGTTTGGGAAAAGGGTTTAAGTTAAGCTTTCCCTTGTATTTGATATATATATATATGAGTCATGCAGGACTGCAGGATACACAGCTTGACGGCTTCGAGTCCGGTGAAGGATGGTGCATTCGAGGGACCGTGGACAAGGCAGCAAGGATGAGCCAAGGAAAGCGCACTTCGAGGCATACATGAAGGATGACATTGGAGACGAGCTAGAGGCTTGAATGCATCCGAGGGATGAGAGACGGGCACACGTGAAGGATTGCATTGGGAGATGAGTCATGGGCTCGAATGCATCCGAGGTATGAGATCCAAAAGAAGAAGGCATGAAGGCAAGGTCAAGGCTGCGGAGTAAGCGTCAAGTGAGGCTGAGTGTGAGTGAATGTACTCAGGAAGGGAAAGGGTCAAGTCGGATGCTCAAACACCTGTGTTTGAGGTTTTATCCGACACCAGTTGACTGATAGGATTTCCAGTCGACTGATCACCTTAACGACAGTTGAGTCAGAAGCTTAAATAGTGGAGGTTTGAGGTTTTACCCGTCACCAGTCGACTGGTGTTAATTCTAGTCGACTAGTTGAGACTGGTCGACTGGTGTTTTAAGCAATTGACTGGTATAGTGTCGTTGGCGTGTAATGGATAGAAATCCTGGGAATTACGGTTGTCAAAAGCCATTGACGTTAATCAACGGAGGGACCAATCGACTGGCCTGGAATTTCCAGTCAACTCTTGAAGGGAAGTCGACTGGTAAAGTGACCAGTTGACTGGTGGCAGGCAGCTTTGTTAATTCCGAGGTTTGCTCCCCAAGTTTATATAAGGGGAGGCTTGGAGATATTTCCAAGCAGACAAAATAGAGGTGGTTAACCCCTATTAGAATCTAAGCAAGTCTTTGAATGTTTGTGGTAAATCGCAAGGTTGTGCAAGGCTTTTCCACCGACAAGGAGCATCGACTTAGTCAGGGTTACCGAGGCTTGATCCGCCGAAGGATCGCAGGCATCGTCTACCTTACGGATAGCCATGGAGTAGGAGTATCATCTCCGAACCACGTAAATTGTGTTTGTTTTTGTTTATCTTGTGTTTTCTTGTATTCCACTGTGCTTAACTTTTGTAGTAAGATGAACGAGCAAATGATGATGATTTGAGGGTCACGGCTATTCACCTCTGCCCTCTAGCCGACGTAAAGATCCCAACAAATTGTAGGATCAATACAACCTGAGTGGGGTGAATCTCATAGTTATAAAATTTTCTTTTTAAAACTTTCTTTTATACTTTGAAATCAAAGTTTAATATGCACAATGGAAATGTAAAGAAGACAAGTTATTTACTTGGTTCATAATCCTCGTCGGATTGCTACTACAAGGCTCGTAACCCTTCTAGGGTTACCTCATCGGGCAATCCACTACAATACTGATGAATCGAAACCTTTCGATCTCAGAGGTTGTTCGCTTTAATAAAGAATAAAGGGAAAGGTAACAATCTACCTTCCTTAAGAATTAAGTATAAAAAGCTAAACAAAATTTTACACTACTTATACCGACACAAGAATGATGTAGTGTTGTGATCGAAGTGCTGACGTATCTTCAGAATGTTGCGATGGAGCTCCGACGTCGAATACGAAGTTGGAGCACACGAAGAAGAATAGAATGAGTGAATTTGTTCTTGTTTTCATAGCTGACACTTCACTTCTTTTAAAGACAACTTCCAAGCGCCTGGATTTCCTTCCAGGAGCCTCCACATCAGCTAGAATATTAGGTATTTTACGCTTTCTGAGTACCTAGACCTAGTCCAGGCGCCTCCAGGTCAGTCGATTCAAATCTGGCGCTCGTTGAGAAATTTTTGTTTCCAGGTGCCTAGACCTTGTATGGGCGCTTGAGAGTCCTGCCATATAGCTAGTAGACGCCAGCTACATTTGCTATCCTAGCATTCCATGCGTCGGAACCTAGTATGGTCGCTTGGACTAGTCCAGTCGCCCAGATCTAGTCTGGTCACCTAGAATCCTCAAAAATATGATTAGCACAAAAGCAAATGCATAATGAGTTGGAAGTAGTAATACTACTCAATCTCAACTTCAGAATCCATACTGCTCCTCTGTCGAATCGACACATACCTTTGTCCCCCAAATGAGGACTCAATCTCACCACTCCACACAGGAGTTTACCTGCCAAAGTACCTATTTGGAATTACCATGCTTGACCTCTGATCTAGACCCACCAGGACTTCCTACCAGCTGTCTGGTCTACCTGACCCGGCTAGTCTTCATGCTAATTGTTCGATCTACCTAATCCAATTAGACTTCTGTCATATTTTTGGTCTCCCTGACCCATCTGGACTTCCTGCCTGGTGTTCGATGCTTTTGATCTGTCAAGGCTTTTGGCTAGTGTCTGGTCTACCTAACCCACTAGGACTTCCAATATATTGCCTACTAGGACTTTCCTGCACACTTGTCATATATATCAGAATACAACTAAATCTAACTTTAAACTTCGGTTTATACATCAAAACATAGGAGTAGTGCTTCATGCACTAATATAAGCTCCCTACAACTGAATACTAATAATGACATAAATTGAGTTTGTTAGATATATCAATGGACACTTGACCCAGAACACTAGTTATATTATTAGTTACCACATTCAGAAAACTAATAAAAGGACAACAAGTTTAATACTGAACTAATACCTACTTTGGTGAAACTAAAATCCTAAGATTTATCTCCAAAAGCTTTCTCCTTGTTTCTCAACTTTCTCGCTTTCTCCTAACTAGGACTCTTATATTTGATTCTTCTAGATAACCTACTTCTCGTAAGTATTTGGTACTTGACCAGTTTCTGTGGAATTAATATTTTATTACTTGATGACAATCATACACTTGCGAGTAACACAATTTTCGGACAACAGTCTGCCAGAAATCAGAGTATGGCAGGGGAGAAGAAAGCTCAGAAAAGAAGTATAAACTCTTCCAACCTTTGTAAGAGGTGGGCATTCCTCTTAGAAATTTACAGTCAGATCTACCGGTGAAAGAGAATATACTGACATCGGATATCTTTAGTTGAAACAGACTATGAAATAGAAGGGGTGAGAGAGGGATTCCTAAATGTTTGAAACAATAATTGTGCCAACCAGAATACGAAAAGCATTAGGGATCAACTAGTTCACGGTGATTTTGTAGAAATCTAATATTTCTAAATAGGGAAGAGGGATAGGATGATGAAGATCGCTTTCCAACTGGTCCAAAAAGAACCAATGTTGGTGGGGAGGAGGACAATGAAGTCTTTGGTTATGAAGGGCAAAGAAACACTTAATACTCCTATGAACATATTGGTCTTTTATGTTTGGAAAGGATGGGAACTATCTATTTGACTAGAAGTTGTTTCAAACCAGGGTAGGTTGGAGGTTTTCCTAAGGTTTTGAGAGGAGGAAGAGGCCATGGGTACGAAGAGAAAGACAAAAGAGGACCAACCTTGTTGCATCAAACGCAGGAGTATGTCTCTAAGGAAGAAGAAAGGTCGCTCGAGGTAGATGAAGGTAGATAAGGAAAATGAAGAATAAGGGTGGGAGTCGCAGGAAGTTTAAACGAGGAGGCAGATGAAAGAGCAGCGGAAGAAGTCGGTAACACATATATGGGGTATCGATAGAAGAATTCTTTAAAAACCCTATCATAAATGAGCTGGGCCCACCTGAATTTCTCAAAAACCCACTATATCTCTTGTAGGTAGGTCCAAGAAGGGGCAAAGGGGCCCACTAAAAAGAAAAAAATAAGAAGGAAGAGAAATAGTTTCAAGGAGGGATATACACACTTCCAGGTTAAGATAAGAAGTGCAATTGAAAGTTCTTATTCTCACTAACGTCAAACTAAGTGGTTAGTTTGACTAGGGATTATTTCCCTAATAGTCTAACAATATCATCATTCTTCATCACCTGGCACCTATGTAGGTGTCTTGCATAGAAGTTGTCCTTTAATGGTTTAACATGAAACGTCGCAAGGCGATCGTGGGAATACGACGCCTCATAGTTACTATAAAAGAGGAGGGGGAAGGAGTAGAAAAAGGTTGGTTACTAAATCATTCTACATACATTCTTCATTACAGGATTCACCTTCTTTTTCTTCTTTGGTCACTTTACTCTTCTTCTATACAGCTCTAACTTATGCATCAGAGAGCCGTTAGCCAGGACACTAGCGGCTGTCTGACCTAGTGTTAACTTTCACAGGATAAAAAATTAGAGATCTTACTGTTGCAGCTAGAGAGGACTCATCCTCCGTTATCCTAGAGAATTGAAATTTTAAACTGCATCAGGATAAAAGCTGGAGATCTTACTGTTGCAACCGGAGAGGACCCATCCTCGGTCATCCTAGAGAACTAAAAAAGTATGAGTGGCATCAAAGGATTTCATAGAGGATTTTGAAAATTAATTCTTGAAGGTTTTAAAGTGAAGTAGCATTGCATTCCAAATCTTGAAGTGACAAATTTAAAGTAATCTAAATTCATCATAACATACTCAAAATCAAATTTTCAAATAAATTTGTTAATTTTTTCTTTAAATATCATTTGTATTTTATGTTTGACTTATATCATTTATAAGAGTAGGATTGTAAGAAGTTTTTCTGTCTCGAAGGACAAAAGATAGTAATATTATCGCTAAAATGATAAGTCATTGAATAAGAATTGAGGATTCTAAATCATATTAAATCGATTTATATTCATGCTTATTCTATTTTATTTTATATTTTTTTATTTCTGCTATAGTTTAATTTTTTATGTATAAACATAATAAAAAAAAAATCTCACATCATTATTCATTCCTCCAATACTGAGTCATCGGTCCTAATACTTTATCCTCTCAAGAATCTCCTTCTAAAGCTTTTATACAGATTGATATAGTTGATAATTACATAAATACTTATCACACGAGATATTAGAATTAATTTTCAGTAAATATAAAATAATTTATTGGATCCTTGATTTTTTTTATACAAAAGAATTACTGTATCTAAAGGAAATTCTTCACTATTACTATCCTCATTAAGACTGAGAATGAGTATTGTTATATTTTACCACATTCATCGTTTAATAAATACTGTTCAGCAACTTTGCCACCTCTCCTGCTCAATTTGGTGGCAGACTTTAGGTAGGGACGTAGAGTGCAAGGTGAGGTAATTTTTTAAAGCAAAAAGAATATGAGGGGAAGGGATTCATTAGCTGGGAGGTCAGTTTTGAACTGCCACCTGCTGTCAAGTTCAGTATTAGCTGGCAAGCCAAAGCAGCTAGCCTCTTTTTGTATAATCACCTACTCACTTCTCCCTTCACTTTATATTCTGCTCCGCCTCAGCCTCTCTCCATCGAGATTGAGGTGGTTCAGTTTCCTGCTAACGTTGGTCAGTTCTTCACACTCCCCTCCTCATTGCATTTACTTTTCCATTCTCATCTTTGATCTGCATGTTGTGCGTTTCTTGTACCATGGCTCTCTAAATTCACTTCAGGTTTACATGTTAGGCAGGGATTCCTCTGTTGCTTTTTTTCTCAGAGAATCTAAAACTAAATCAGGAGTTAGGCTTTCTAGATCTTGTGCCGACTAGTAGCATTTCTGACTCACTTTTTGCTAATGGATCGAAGACTATGATTCCAGTTATTTTTCTCTTTCGCTGTCTTTTTTTCCTCCTTTTTGGGTCAATGTTTCGAGATCTTCTTCTCTTCTGGGTATCTTGTTTCTGGATCTCTGTATATAATTTTAAATATGGGACAGATCTAGTTTTCAGGTAGTATAAATGACGTGCCTCATCTTGAGATGTGAATATTTGAAAGAAACGGATGAACGCCCGTGTTCAGTTATTAAATTTGGACAAAACGAGCTCTTGTGATTTTACCATAAAGAATTTCTGACCATATTTATATTTCGTTGTTGCAGGGATTTGCAGAGTGATAACTAGCGCAGGAAGAAAAGATTTTGGAAAAGAAAATGGGGCTTTCATCATTCTTTTGTGCCACTGCGCTACTTATTTCGTTGATCTCTACTTCTGCGACTGCACAATCTCCTCCAGCTCCGTTCCTGCCTCCCTCTCCAGCACCTGCTCCGGCCCCGGCCCCGCACTTTGTCAACCTCAAGGATCTGCTCTCAGTAGCTGGCCCTTTTGGCACCTTCCTCAATTATCTCCTTCAAACCCAAGTCATTGACACATTTCAGAACCAAGCTAATGATACCAAACAAGGCATCACAATTTTTGTCCCCAGTAATGCAGCCTTTGCCTCGCTTAAAAGGTCCGACCTTGGAAATCTTACCCAGAACCAGCTCAAATCTCTGCTCCTCTACCATGCCTTCCCCAAATACTACTCCCTCTCCGACTTCATGAACCTCAGTAACTCGAACCCCGTCAGCACAATGGCGGGCGGGCAGTATACGCTCAACGTCACTGATTCATCTGGCCTCATCCATGTCGCTTCCAGTTGGTCTAACCCAAAGATCATTAGTAGTGTGTGGGCAACCTCTCCGGCGGCAGTTTACGAGATCAACCATGTTTTTCTTCCTCTGGCCATCTTCAGCAGTGATCCACCTCTAGCTCCTGCTCCAGCTCCAACTCCTGAGACCACGAAGCCATCCGACGGTGCTCCTTCCCGAAGTGAAATTGCTTCTGCGCCCAAATCATCAGAGTCGTCAACCAACGGCGCCCTTTCATACAGCAGCGGCGCTAGTCTCTTCCATTACTTGGTCTGCGCATTCTTCGGCAGCCTGATTCTTGTTCTGTGAGGGTTGTTGGACTCTGCTTCCGAGCACACCATGTGCCGCATTAATTCACTGCCTTGCCGTTCTTTTGGTTCAATTCTTTAAGGTGGAGTAGACACGATTTGGCTGTTTAAGCAGAATTTGAGACGTGCATTTTGTGCCAACATAAACTTTTCTATTAGCTTCTTTCATTCAGTGATTTGAATGTTTCCACTTCATTATAATAGATAATATGATTTGTGCTGGTCGTAAATAAATGATCATGCTGGAACGTTGGATGCCTTTTCAAGTTTTCGTATTCTACGAATGCTGACAAATCTTGCACTCAAACAAGTTTGATGTGCTTTGCAAGGTTTCAGAGCTGTGAAACCTTGCACTCGAAGAATGTAAAGACGAAAGGCCATGGCCACCAAACAAGGCAGGAAATTCTTGATGCCACTTGTTGCATAGTTTGCTTTGGGTAATGCTTCCTTGGACAAATTGACAAGCAGTTGGTAGAAGTGGACTTTGGTTCCCAGAGAGAAGTTTAATACTTGGCATGTGGACGAAAATTGGTTGGTGGATTTATATATCATGTCTTTTCCGACACTAGATATCCATGTGAAGTTTTGCAACCTTCCACATGCATGATGTCCTTGGGCGGCACATAGTTTTACGGGCAGGTGATGTAGAAAAAAATATTCTTTTTCGTTGTTATGATTGAAATTTGTCTTGCAACTTCTGTTGACTTAATAGTTCATATCGCCGCCCAGTTTGTTAGGAGGGTCAGCTGTTCCATTGTCAGGATCCAAATTTCTTTCAAATTCGATAGAGAATTTCATAGCTCGAATGAAAAATTTTAAAAAATATTTTTTTAAAAAAATTTGATTAAATAATTATGTTTAAAGATTTTTAAATTTAGATGTGAAAATAGATGTTATAGAATCCTATCCGAATATCTAATTAAATTATTGATATTGAGATAAATTATTTTTAATATTTTATTATTTTTTCTATAATATTTAGTTTATTAATTTTTATCTTTAATTTTTTTTTATTATTCTTTTAAGAATTTGATAAATATCTCTAGTTTTCATTTAAATAATTTAAATTTGAAAAAAAACATAATAGTAGATGATAATAAAATATTTGAATACGATATGAATACTTTATTTTTTTATGAATATGAAGATGGGGTGAAAATTAAATATTTGATAAAAATACAAATGAAAATAAATATAATAAATAAAAACGAAAATAAAAAATAAAAAATTCAATCTAATTATTATCATCTCTAATCCATAATTACTTTATTGATAATCCATCTCTGATAGTGCATTCTCTGTACCATTGTCCTTGGATAAATATTCAACCAAAATACAAATGAAAATAAAAAATATAAAATTCAATCTAAATCTGACTTACTATCATCTCTAATCCATATTTACTTTATTGATACTCCATCTCTGATAGTGCATTCTCTGTACCATTGTCCTTGGATGACTACGGAAATTCTTCTTCATTCCCAGTTGAATGCCCATAATCTCAACTTGTAGCAGCAAATTAAAGTGGGTGCTGCACAGTGCATGACTTGTATATATGATCAATGTGGTCTTGCCCAATCCCCACACCTACAATACTGAACGGAGGTTTCATTCTCCGCCTACATGGCTTGTTTTATGGACACTGAGATGATCTTATGAGCAATAGCTTACTGCCCCATTTACACTTTAAATTGTTTTAGAACAGAGCTTGAACTTTATTCCCTTAACAAGTATCTTATTTTTATCATGCCAAACTGCCTTGGAAATTTTTATTGTGTTAAAAAATGAATGAATTGGTGAATAAACTAATCCGAAGTTATGTTAAGGTGATTCTATGGTTAATTTTATCAAAGAGTTTAATAGGATGGTCGATATGTTAAAAGACCTTTTAATGATGTCTCCATTATGAAATTTCTCAAAAATAGAGCCAAGTGTTGTGAGAACCTTCAAAGACGACATTGCAAAAGTAGCTAATGATAGACCAATGTGTCAAAATGTTCTACGGAAAATCAACAATGAAAGTGAAAATAGGCCAAAGTGAAATAAAAATATTTGTTGAAGAGACTAGTATGAAATTATGGAAATGATTGAGAATTGACTATAAAAAGCAAAAAAGAAAAAAAAAACCTCAACGACACATTGAACATGAAAGCTATTTAATGGTTGGATGAAATACCATGAAGTCATTAAAAGATGGTTCAACTAAAGGAACTAAGGGTGTCTAGACCATCAATTGGATGACTTAACTGAATGAAGAGTTAAGCTCACCTACATCAAGAATGAAGTTGATGCACATGGAAATTTATCATCACGCTGGAAATCGGTGACAAAGCTTCTCTTTGTGATATGGCTAGACCTGCATAAATTAACATACGTCAAAAGGTGCTAGAAGTCATTTCAATAAGGCTCTTTCAATGCTTAAGTCATCATAGATTATGAAAGATATAATAATACTAAAAAATATAGAAGAAGAAAACTTGTATTAGAGTTTCATACTAGCCTCTTTCTTCATACTATTAATTGTGCCTTTAAAGAGAACTATGCTCTCAAACCTAATAAATTATTGGATCTCAGGATTACAAATTGTGCATTGGAAGAGCATTATTATATGGGATATCACTAGTCCCCTTCTAGTCAAATTGAGGAGCAGAATCAAATAAAGTTTGATTCTATGTTATACTGTGCAGAGCTCAGGATGCTATAGTTGCAAATCTATAAGAGCAACTCATAAGGCCAAGTTGGAGAGTTAGGCCACTGAACTGGACGGGATAATCAGGAAGCTAAACATTCAAAACTGAGTAAGGATGTCAAGTAATGAGAGTAATTTTGGAGGCCAAATTATGTCGGGAACTCAGGAATTGAGCTAAGTTAAAAGCTAGAAGGTAACTGATGCAGTTTAGGATTTTTTGGATCCTCAGAGATGGTGACGCGAGGATAGATTCTTCTCTAAACCGCAGCAGTAAGAGTGGATGGTTGAAGGAATGGTCTTCTCTGACTCTTCTATCCTGCCAAAATTAACACTAGGTCAGATAGCCGCCGGTTTCCTGGCTAACGGCTCTCCGATGCCTAAATTAGAGCTTACCGGTGGTAGGAAGAAGAAGAAGAAAACTGTAGAGAAAAGGAAAATTGCTTAGAAT
>JBAMHZ010427022.1:0-11124 GCA_037177395.1 Alpinia galanga | reverse complement strand
TTGTGTGGTAATAAAAGGACGGTAGAATAGGGAGAAATAATGAGAAAAATTAGATAATGGAAATGAAATAATTAAGCTATCAAGTTAAATAATAATTTTTAAAGACTATTATCAATTAATGCGAGTCTTTTTTATTAAAAATTTGGATGAAGTAAATTATTAATATACGGCAAATGTGAAGATAAGAACTTCAAGGTCTGAGGCAGATGAAAAAGTGCGCAACAATGAATCAAATTTTATATCTTTCGTGATGCGGCTCAAATTTTCGGATTCTCCGGAACAATGACACGAGGACGGGTTCTCTCCAAGCTACAACAGTAAAAGAGGTCTTCTTCGGTTATTTTCCCTGTCAAAGTTAACCCTAGGTCAACCAGCTATCGGTTTCCCGGCTAACGGCCATCCGCTGCTTAAGTTAGAGCTTGTAGATGGAAGAAGAATAAGACTCAAAAGAATCAGAAGAGTATATTCATGAGTAGTAATGTTCCCCACTCTTTGCAGATGTGTTTTTCCTTTCTTCTTATAACTGTGAGGAGGAATTTTTTTCCCACCTTTTCTTTCCCACGATCTCCTCTTCTTTCCTGACAAGAAGACATCTGATGAAATGAGATCATCGTAGGAATGACAAATGGCACAGCACGACATCCTTATTAGCCGTTAGAAAAAAAATATCTTTCTTATTATGGTATAAGGCATCCCCTCTTAGTTGTTATCATGGGTGGTGGTCCCCTTTACCTCTCAACAACTTCATAGGTGCAAACCTTTAACAACTTTTGGAAAGGAATCTTCTGCTGAGCTCCTTCTGAAAAGAACATGAGATTTTCTGTAATACTGAGCCATTTTTATATAGTCTCATTTCCGTGACTTTTAGACTATACTGGATGATTCTTCTAAGACATCCTCCTTGTCTATGGTCAAGTCATTATTCATTGGTTTGGCGATGCTCCTTATGACTGGATCGTTCTCGACTGACTTCTGATTCGATCGTTTTTCTCTCAGTCTAGTCATTCTTATTGAATTTAGTGTTTTCCTCTTCTGGGCCGAGTCATTTCACTTTGGCTGGCTATCCTTTTCTTAGCTGAACTACCTTTACAGGACCCGACACTTTTGTCCTCTAAACCAAGTCACTTGGCTTCTGCTCGGGGATCTGCCTGACAGCAAAGCCATTTTACTTCAGCTCGGGGATCTGCCTGACGGCCAAGCAGTTTTACTTTAACTCGGGGATCTGCCGGACGGCTGAGCAGTTTTACTTCAGCTCAGGGATCTGTCGGACAGTCGAGTCATTTTACTTCAGCTTGGGGATTTACCGGACGACCGAGCTATTTTACTTCAGCTCGGGGATCTGCCTGACGACCGAGCTGTTTTACTTCAGCTTGATCGATTTCTTCTCGAGCTAAGTTGACCTGACTTAGCTCAATAATTATAGTCTCAATCAAGTCACTCTTATTTAACTCAACATTTCTTCCATCAGACCCAGACATTCGGGATTGTCTTGCTGACTTTGTTTAACCATCCTCCTTTCTTTGATGCTATACTATGAAATAGAAATATAGCGGTATCATTTCATTTTCATCTATATTTATTATATATGTCTCTATTTCCATTGAGTATTTAATTTTTATTCTCATTGTCATACTTGATTATTTAATCGAATTCAAAAAGTCTATCCATATCCTCCATTAGATTTGGATAGGTTTTGAATACTAAAATAGAAATTCAACTTTGATATCAATTAATACAATAGGAAAATTTTATTAATTTTAAAATATGAAAAATACATGAATCCTGATCCCTCTTGTAGTTCGAAGACAAAATAGCAAAAGCTAATTTTCCTATTAAAAATCTAATGCTTTAAAAAAATAAACAACTTTTGAGAGCAAGTACTTCCAGGTTCCAACCATCTAATCTCTTGTACTTTCTTGTTGATCCTGAGAGTAACATCTTTGCCTTTTCACTTTTCAATCATGTGAGTTTTTGTACTTTTAAAATCCTTTTAGATTTTTTTAGTCACTTAATTTGTTTCTCTCTGCATCTTGATTTAAAGGAATAAAAAGTAATCTACATGAACTAGAAGAATCTCACAAGAGAACAAAATTAAACCATGATATCGATTTTCAGAAACAAATTTATCAGCTATGTTTGAACATTCAAAGAAGGTTAAACCTCATAGAGCTGAATCTATAAGTTCACTTTTCGAATTTAAGCCTTCAAAAATCTACAAGTTAACTTTTCATTCAAAGGTTTAAATATAGCATATCAATTTTCTGTATTGCATCTTCAGCAATGTTAAGAGACAAAAGCTGTCAGAGAACAAGAACAAACTGAATACCTCATAGAGCTCCTCTACTCATCACTATATTTAAACATAAATTTCTCAGTTTAGAATAAAAAGTCAACGCTCCTTTGCTGCATCTGCTGAACTGTGAATGAATGAAACATGAGCATTTAAGAACTTATAAATGCAGAGTAACTTTTTTAATGAGTTCATAATTTGGATGCTTATTGGACAAACACCTACTATGAAGTTTTTTTAATCTATCTTTACACCCAACAACCAAACAGAATAAGCACCACAACAGAAACGCCAACAAAGGTAATTAAAAAGATTATTAAAGAACAAATAAAACATCTCAACCCACCAATTCCTATTTTCGTCTTCCAGACAGATGTTAAGAGTATTTGCTAGATCATGAACAACAGAGTTGCAATGCAACTCATGTGATTTATACGTAAATTATAGTTCTAAATAAGCTGGCCAAGAACTTTCAGATTGGTACTATTGCATAGTTAGTGGCAGTGACTTCGCAATCTGAAAGCCAGATGGCTCAGATAGCTCAGGCACACTAGAAACAGGCTTTCCAGTCATCAGATTTCTGAACGAATCAAGCGCTTCGCGCATCCAATTATATCGACAAAGTTCGTAGGCCTCTCCAACAGTCACCTGTTTTTGCAGGAAAAACTAAAATTAGAAGAGAATAGAAGTTTTCAGAGTGTTTTGAGGGTTGAAAGTGTCACGAAATCTATCAAATTCTGACCCATTTCCTCGCATGCATGTCCATCTCAGGATAGCAGTTTAGCTCCTCAGTGACCTCCAAGGCAAACATGTAACCTTTACATGATCCTTCCAAGCTGCATGTGTTCTGTCTGCTCTTGCTTCTGAATTCCCAAACACCTAATGCAGTTTCCTGTATTAAACTTCAGATAATAAGAACATATTGTAATTATCAATTTCCGAGAAGGATTCATGTGGTATATGGAAAAGAGATTTTGGAATAGCAGAAAGCCATCAATGTTGAATTGGCCTTATCGACCAAGAAAAGAGCCAGAAGAGTCCTCGAACATTCAGCTGGATGTATAGTCATTAGCAATGACCTCATGAAAGTGCATGCCACTTCTAAGGGATTGATAACTAACACAGACAAAGAATTGAAGCATGTTCTTTGGCCAAAATTTTCTTCCGTTGGCTATTTCATTCTACAGAAAAGAATTGATTTTGAAGAAAAAGACCTTCAAATCCATTGGACATATTCAAACTTCCCTGAATTATTGTGAAAAGAGTATTATTAAATACATAAAGTTGGTCTATTGATTAGCTGCTTGTACTACTTGCAGGTAGCTCCAAAACAGTCATCTTCAGAAAGGGACATCAAATTTGTCTCCCTCTCTGCCACTAAAAATTGAGCTGATAAGTAAATGATTATGAGAACAAGGTTAGTTTATCATGGTTATCCAATACCAGAAGAAAAAAGAAGCATCGACATAAGCAAAGAGATATTGAAGGTGTTGGACAAACAAGAATCACAGCACATGTAGAGCGGTTGGAGGATGCAACAAATTGTCATATCGAGGATTCTCTCTTTGGCATCCAAAATGATTCGAGTAACAAATTTCCATATAATACAACAAGGTTCTATTTTAATACTCACATTCAGAGTTCCCCTCACTCCTGCTTCTTCCAAAGTTTCACGGCAAGCTGCCTCACTTGCAGTTTCATCTATTTCCCATCCACCCTGTTGAAGCAGATATATCACACAATAAACAAGCAAGGACCTCAGTAACTCTCCTGCTGAGCTATGATCTGAAAGAGCAGGAGCTTCTTTACCTTTGGGAAGACAAAATCATGTCGACCTGGAGAACTGATCATGAGAACTTCCACTCTATCTAATACATCACCAGATTGATTGTTGCCTACTCTACTTATATTGTAAGGAATGCATCTGCACAGACCAGTGACTCTTCTCTTATATTATTCAATCGCTTACTTTATTAATCAGAGACCCGCGAATTCTCTGATACAACAACTTGATAACATTCTTTTCGTTCAGTTTCATGGATACACAACGCAGACATACAGTTAACACGATGGAGATGCAATATAAAGGCTAAATATTGATGAATCTGGAACATTGTCTTTCTAATCGAAGCATTTAAACAAGAAAACAAAGCCAACAGAGTGTAAGGTACCCTGCGACCAGCCGGAGCTGGTTGTGATACCGCTGCTGATGGGTGATGGCGGCTCTTGAGAGCAAGCAGAAGAGACAACATACTTCCACTGTCAAAGGAAAGCAGCTATACCTTTTGCTAAACAAAAACATGAACACAAACCACGATAGGGAGATCAGCAGTGCCGGCAAAAAACGAACAACTAAACCACGATATGGAATTCATCCGCCTCACCTGGGATTACACCACCAGGTCTCGGCGCCAAGGAGCTCAAAACCCCATATTTATACCCCCGCTGCAAGAACCCTTGAAAACCAGGTCTTTTTACGAAAATTTTGGGAACTTTGTCTTCTTCAACCTTCTTTCTTGCCCATTCGAAAGTTCACCTCGCCGTATTCAAAGTTTCCCCAAGTCCCAGCCCTCAAGCAAACGCCAGGGCGACGAAGAACGAGGCGAAGAAAACAAGAAAGGGTCGAATTCGGGAGAAAGTATCTGTGGGTGGCTACGGTCACGTGTGAAGGAAAATTGCAGCGGCAAAGCGAAGGAGCTACGACGACGAAGCGAAGAGCTGCGGTGGCGAAGGAATGAAACGGAAGGAAATGGCCCGAACATTTACAGGCCTTTTGTGATAAATTTTGAATTCATCGATGACAAATTCAAAATTCAGCGTGAATTTGTAACAAATTTAAAATTCATCACAAATATTAGGCATTTTGCCGCGTGAAAGGTAAAGGGATTTCTGTGATAAATTTTCAATTCATTGCAAAATTCTGTGATGAATTTAAAATTTGTTGCAATTTTTGCGATGAATTTCCAATTCTTTACAGAATTCTGTAACGAATTTCCAATTCATCACAGAAATCTCTATTCCTTTTCACGCAGCAAAATGCCTAATATTTGTGATGAATTTTGAATTCATCGTAAATCTACGACGAATTTGGAATTGGTCACAAATATTTGCGATGAATTTCCAATTCGTCGCGGAATTTGGCAACGAATTCAAAATTCGTCACAGAAATTATAACGAATTCCAAATTCGTCGCATAAATTGCACAATTAGTTGCAGAATTCTGCAACGAATTTAGAATTTGTCACAGAATTCTACAACGAATTATTGACAATGCGTCGCAAAATTCTATGACGAATTCCTAATTCGTCGCAAAATTCTGTGACGAATTCCTAAATCTTCGCAAATATTTGCAACGAATATAATTTTCGACCCAAAAGTTGCAACGACTTCATTTTCGTCGCAAAATTTGCAATGATTCTCAATTTTCGTCGCAGATTTACCAATGAAAATTATATTCGTCGCAAATGTGCGACGGATTTTGTAATAAAAAATATATTTGTTGTAAAATCTGCGACGAATAAATAGTCTGTTGTAATTTTTTGACAAAATATATTTTGTTACAAATTTCATTGTTGATTTGCAACGACTTAATAATTCGTCACTAAATTTATTACAGATTTGCAATAAAAAAATTTCGTTGTTAAATTCTGTCACTAAGTTGATGTTTTTTTTTGGTTGTAATTTTATCATAGTTATATTTAACATGTACTCATGAGAATTTTAATTCATGATTTGAATCCAAATTCAAGCAAAAGTTGGAATTTATTTAAATTAAAATAAAGTTTTATTATTATTATTTTACTTTGTAGAATTCAAATGTGTTTTGAATTGTCTTTTTCTTTGGAAGAAGATATGATTTGAATTTTGTTTTGTTTTAAGAATTCAAGTTGAATAACTAATACGTCGGCATAATTAAACATCTCTTAAAAGGAAAAGTCCTCAATAGAATAATGAAGTACACGAACATGAATAATCCATAGGAGACTTGAATTTTGCAACCCATAAAAATATGTTACGCAAGCCAAAAAAAAAAAAGTTTTCTCTATTTATTTGTACTATTTTTGTGTGTGAATGACCATGATAAATAATATTGCGACGGAGTAGGGTAAAAATAAAATTTTATGGAGGAGCAACAGAATGAATACTAAGCACAAGCCAAGAAGAATTTTTTTTTTTTTTTTTCCATTTTACATTTAGTCCTTCATAGAGTGAAAAATTCTCATCCGTTTTCTATATACCCAACACGCTACCTTCTTCGCCAGGGACGACTTCCAGTATGCAAACGATTGCTAAGGGAGGTACGTATCGGAGTAAGTTAACATCGTATGATTAAATTCGTCACCATGAACAAGTCAGATCCCGGCCGTTCCTTGACTAGGACGGTTTGACTACGAAAGGACGTCAACGACTGCGATTGGGCCGTACGTACTGACTTGAACACATTCGTATAGAATATGATACGGAATCAGGAGGATCCACCGTCCGTATCCTGATATTGATTTCACGTCGTTGGAATTCGAGCGCTCGTCGTCCGCATATACCTCGTGCTCACGAGATCAGGGACTATGCGGTACCGAAGTTCCACCGTTAGATGAGAAGTAGACGGTTGGATTTGCGCTAAGGCGCGCAATGTGACCCGGCATGCACGGCGCCTGAGTGGATCAAGGTAAGCATGGTGGATTTTTAAGTGGCACGTGGTCAGAAGTGTCTTACATGGCAAGCCTTTCAGAATCGATAAGATTAAACAGATTCGCGTATATTTTTATGCATCATTGTTTAACAAAACAGAACAAATGTTGTTTGCATTGAGTCAACGTGACTGAAAGCCAAACAGAGTCGATCAAGTCAATGGCCAACCAGGATTTTAGTTGGGCTTGGACCGAATGTTTAGCCCAAAACAGGAGGCCCGTTGTGAAAATTGCGAAGGGCCAGTTCATTGTGCATTCTCTTGTTGAATTATATATATAGTCAATCTCCAACATTGAATCGTTCGAGCTTGCTTTGATGTTGTCGCCATGGACTTTGTGGAGTTTTTGTTTACTACGACAGCTTTAACTTGATCTCTACAGCTTGCACCTCGCCATGTTGATATTCCCACTCGATATATAACCGATGGGAAGTTGCAGGAGCTTCATCTGCAGTGCACAATGGGAAAACCCCAACCTGCAGCCGTCGACCTTACCGCCGACATGGATTCCAGCAGCGATGGCATTGAACTTGGACCTGCTGCCGCAGGGGAAGTTCTAGATCTAGATGCAGATGTGCCCAACAACAGCAAGCCTACTGCTCCGCCGGCGGACGATGCTGAACTGTTTCCCCGGCCGTCGCCTACGCCCACGAATGAGGCTGATCGTCCGAACCACCGAGAACATCCAGGGATTGGCCGGCCATGGACGACCGGACTTTTCGACTGTGGGCGCAATGAAACTAATGGTTGATTGGTTTTAGGGTCTTCAAATTCAATTTAGCAGCAATGTTTTTTGCCACTAAGAAATTTGATAAATTGGCCACTCATCTTTATGCGCAGCCATGTTGACTGCCTACTGCCCTTGCGTAACCTTTGGACAGGTTGCAGAGATCTTGGATGAGGGAAAGACCAGTAGGAAAAAATTCCTGTCTTTTATTTGGTATTTATTTTCTTCTCAACAGGTCAGGAAGCATGATGATATGAATTTGGTGTAGGGTGTACTCTGGCAAGTTTCATGTACCTGCTGATGGCTCCTGCATTGTGCACCTGTTGGATTCTTGGAGCTCAGTACAGGCAGCAGCTGAGAACCAAGTATAACCTAGTGCAAGCTCCCGCTGAGGATTGGGTTCTCCATCTCTTCTGCCCATGCTGCGCCCTGTGCCAGGAATACAGAGAACTTCAGAACAGAGGAATTGACCCTTCTCTTGGTATCGTTACAATTTTTTCTTCTTCTTCTTGGATTGAATGTTCTTTTTAGAAAAACAAAACTCAAGGATATTAACCTGTTCGTCTTCTTGTTTATGTTTGCAGGGTGGATGGGTTATCTTGCTCAGCAGCAAGAAACGCAGACTACTGCGCCAAAAAGTCAGTCCATGGACAAATGACAAGGAGATGGAATTTTCTCTTTTAGTTCCTCCTTTGTTTTTTTTTCTGTTGGCCGTGAAATCTGAAGCTGGAATATTAAGCGATGTTGTGACACAAAATTTTTAACTATTTATCTTCACAATTTCAACGGAAAATAGATCATAAATCCATCAGTTCGACGGTCAAGTAACATTAGCTGAGCTATAAATATACCATTTACATCAACGAGTCCTTTTGTGCCGTCGATTTTCACTTAACTGACGGTTCAGGGTTAGCCACGTCATCCTACGGAATCGATGATGGATTGTTTTTCAGTCGTCGCCGGGCGGTGGTCGTTACTGCCGCGTGCGGTCGTCCGCCGAGGCGGCGCTTTCCCTTCCGGCGAAGCCGTTGATGAGCCAGTCGAAGGAGCCCCTCACGGTAGGGAATCTTCTCCTCCTCGTGGATCCCTCCGGCTCTCTCTTCTTCCCCGACGACTCGCCACTGTCGCTCCTCTTCCACGGCTGGAACGCCATCGCCAGGGGACGCAGGAACGATGGAGACCACCGCTCCGACCACCCTTGCCGCATGCTCCACATCCAGCGGCTAATTCCACCTGGCCGAGAGATTGAGGCTCCAGCGGTCGGAAACACGACAGCGCAACTGGCGGAGCGGGGGAAAGACGCAGCGGCGAAGACCTGCCGTCGGACGTGCTCCGGCAGCTGCAGCGTGTAGCGATCGACGCTCGGAGGCGGCTCGGACTGCGCCCTTGATTTCCCCGAGGAGAGAGATCTCGGCAGAGTCGTCGGCCGCGCCGATTCATCCCTCTCCTCGCTTCCGATGCTGGCGAAATCGACCGGCGCCGCCACCCGATCTGACGCCATAGAGGCGGTGTCGACGACGATCTCGTGATCTGCGGACAGAATAGGGGCCGAAATGATGGTTGATGCGGCGTCGGATGGGGGCGGATCGTGGTCCTCGGCGACTAGGGTTTCGGCGGCGGCGACGAGGTTGGCTCGGCAGACAGGGCAGGTGACGTGTGCAGCAAGCCAGGCGTCGATGCATTCCAGATGAAAAACGTGGCAGCAACCAGGGAGGAGGCGGAGCACCTCCTCCTCCTCGAACTCGCTGATGCACACCGCGCACTCCAGCTCGCCGGAGCCCTCTTTTAGGCCCTTGGCCTCCGCATACGTCATCGTCGGGAACGCCCCTATCATTTCCGAGCTCAGCCCCGGAGGCCGCCACCCGGAGAGGGATCCCGCCGCCGACTCCGCGGCGGCGGCCCGGCGCTCGGCCATGACGACGCACTGTCGGATGAAGACGGTGATGATGCCGAGAAGTAAGAGAGCGGAGACGGAGATCATGATGATGGTGATCATAGGGGGTTGCGCGTGGCTGTCCAGAGAGAAGGGTGGCGGGGCTCCGCGGGCGGCGCACAGAGGGGCAATGGGAAGAAGAAGCGTTAGGAGGAAAAAGTTAGCCGTGGAAATACCGCCGACAGTGGCAGACATCCAACGGCGGTGGCGCCGCGTCGTCGCCATCGGAAATGGACGAAAAACTCAAATTGGTCGGAGAGAGGGCGTCGTTGGCACAAAACAGGGTGGGGACTAGCACGTGCGATACCGGTAAAACAAGCAAATTTTCGCTCCTTTTCTCTGTGTATATATATATATATACACACCCTTTTTATTTATGCCAGAAAATATTAACCGTCACATATTAAAAAAGAAAAAAAAATATTAAAAAAAAAAAAGGTTCTAATGTTGGAGGAATGAAATACTAAGTCATTACCGATTTTCAGTTGTGAAATTTTGCTAAAATTAACATTTTTGGGTTAAACGGGTGGTGGATAAAAATAATTAGAAGTACAGTTTATTCTTTTTCAGGAAATATTTAGGAAGGAAGTAACTTTTAGAACAAATCACTCATGAGCTGGCGGCGACGTAGGCGCCGATGGCTGGCAAATCGAGGGTACATGTCTATTAATTTTTTTTTTTAAAAAAAAAAAAAAAGTGGGTTTTGAAATAGAAATATACATTACTCTCGACGTGTCAAGATTTTTCAGCACGTTTATTATATTGTTCTATTAACTTGATTTCTGGATTAAATAGTTTCATTAGCTTTGTGCTTGAGTAATTGTAGAGATTAAAAGGAGATACGTGTTTGATAGTCTGCAGAATTTATTAATTATGTTCGGACCACAATTTAGATATGGAGTTAAAAGAGCACGAGTGTAGTTCAAAATATGAAGTATATTGTTCGTATAAGAAGATCATAGTTCAGTTACGTGCCTTTTAGATTATTGAGCTCACTTGAGGTATCTTATTTACGGAACGCCGGTTCTGGTTTATTATTCAATAGAATCAGAATCGAACCGCTCATCGATAGTTTCAGTTTTGATTTCCGAACCGTCGGTTTTGGTTCTTTATAGTTCGGTTCCAATTTCGAAATCTCTGATTCCAATTCATTATTTATTAGAATCAGAAATGAATCATTAATCGACGATTTTAGTTTCTTATAGTTCTATTTTGATTTGAAACTGTTTAAAATAGAAATTTAAATTATTTAATTTTAAGTCTCTCATTTCTTTAATAAGTGATTTAACTTTTTTTTTAATTCATTAATTCGGTCAATTTATTTTAATTTAAACTTAAGTTTTATACGTAGGGATTTAATTTATGTCGATTTATTTATTTTATGTAACTTTTTAAACCAAATATTTATTGTAAAAAAATTATCATTGAAACATATTTAATTAATAAATTCACACCAACAAATTAAAAAGAACGAATATATATATTAT
>JBAMHZ010427011.1:0-11124 GCA_037177395.1 Alpinia galanga | reverse complement strand
CTATGATGAAGAGGTAATGGATGACCCCATTTACGACAATGATAATGTTGACGAGGTAATTAAAGATATAGAAGACCCCATCTACGACGATAAAGATGAGGTGGTTAAAGACCCTATTTATGACGAGGTCATGTACAAGGATGGCTACAATGAAGACAACATATCAATTGAAGAAGACATGGACATGAGCATTCACGATGAGAATAACATATCTATTGAAGAAGACATGGGCATCTACGAAGAAGACATGAATATCTAAAATGAAGACAACATGGGCGTCTACGACGAGGGTGACGATGACGAGGTATTTTACAGAGATAGTCACGAGATGCTGACTGTTCAAAAAAATCTTCTCCTCTCCAAGGTTGAAGCGATGGATGCACGTTGCATATTATTGGAACCACCTTGGCCACCTGATCGTGAAACTATACACCATGGATGGAGGAATACTTATATCTTTTGTATCAGAGGGAATAAAATTGTGCTAGTTCCCCAACGAAAGGATTCCCCTCCCACGCTAGTATCTTCGAACTCTACTCTCCTTTTCATATCCAGTTTAATGTAATGGCACAAGAAAAGAACGTCTATGTATTACTATTTTGCCCAAGCAGCATGTTAGACTCAGGTTTGGATTTACCGGCAGGGCAACCGGTAATGGAGCAAGTGGATCGAGGATGCATCCAAGAGAGCATGAGTCATTATGCCAAATAAGGTGATAGCACTGATTCGAATTCGAGGACGAGCTCTTTTCAACCCCGGGTGCCTGATGCAGGCGCATCCAACAACTCAATCGACTCTCTTCTTATGACACGACCTTGCCTTCTTATGAGACGTATTGAAAAACAATTAAGGTCACAAATAAAGATTTCAACACCTCCATGGCCCCTTGACACAAATGTGCTTCATTCTGGATCGGAATAAGGCAACCTAGAGCTCCCAGAAGCTACTATAATTGACCTGTGACCACCTCCACGGGGGTGGACTATTCTGCAGCTTAAAGGGGAACATCTAACAAGGATCATGGTTTGTCCATAGTCCCTACCATTGCAAGGGCATGTCATCGCTACTAATTAGAATTTCATTAATATTTTTTTTATTTTTTTTATTTTATTATTATTATTATTTGTTTTAAATTTTTGTTTAGCTTTAAAAAAATTAGTTTTAAAATTTTTCTATTTAATTTTTCAAATTTTCTATTTAGTTTGTTTAGTTTTTTTTTTACTTTCTTACTTGTTAAAAAAAATTTATTAAAGTTAGTTTAGTTTTTTTAGCATTAAGAAACTTTCTCTTTCTCCAGCCTATTTAAACATGAGCTTAGGCTCTTGTAATTCATTCATTAATCAGTTAATAATATTTCCTTTTTGTTTTAAACCTAGAAGTGATTCCTCTTTGTTTAACGAGTCTCCTTCTTCTTCAATCTCTTTGCCTCCTCTTTTTTAACTACGCATGTGGAAGGATTAGCGCCCACTCCACTATCCCACCTGCGTCAAGAACCCAGAAACTAGAATATTTCTGTTATTGCTTTCTAGTTCACAGTGAAACAACAAATGAGCACTCTTGCATTAAAAGAAGGCATGGTGACTATATTTTGTTCAACACTATCAACTTTCAAAAAATGTTGTCACTTGCCATATTAATTAAAGCTCTAGTGATAATAATTCTACTTTATTGCCTTTTTAATTTTATCACATTGAAAGAAAATAGTGTCCTGATTTAGATTATGTTACATGTTAGACAATTCCACAAGGTTCTTCCCTTGATCTTTAATGGGGTTGAATAATGTATGAAGACCGAAGCTTATAAGTTTCACTGTATAAACCAGTTTCATCCATGAGTTAAGTTTGGGAGGTGTTTTGTGATATGTCAATTATCCACAAAAGGTATAGCTATTTAGATATAAAGGCAAAAGAAATGATACGTAAACTATCTATTTTTAATGTTAGCCAGCAGTAAAGAGAATTCTAATTTAAAATTGGACTCACATTCAGAAGGAAGGCACAGAGATCATCAGGGTATACCAAGCCAATCACAAGAAAACAATGTTGAATTTCATTATAAGTCTGAAAATGAAAATATACTGATTAACTTTCAAGCTCATATATAAAAGGTTCCATGTTAAATAAATAAACAAAAAAGGAATGAATAAGAAAAGCTGTACTCCCTCAAGAGAACTTAAAGAATTTATTAGCAATCATGAGAAGCAAGAAAACTGCATTTTCATAGAATTTCTGAGCGTTGAATCATGCAAGCAAGTGATTAGTCAAGAAATGGCATGTAGCAGAAATTCCACATTGGCTACATCGAATCTTATTCCTCCATTGAGCTTTATCAAACATAATATCACAAGTAATATTCAAACTAATTAAATATTTTTTACATTAACAAATATTCTTTTTGCTCTCCCTATACCTGTTAAACAAACATTCCACTTGTAAATTCAACTCTTACAACTATAATTGGTTATCTTTAAATATCTTCATGTTATCAAGGTTTACAATCTCAAACTATGCTAAAATAAGCTATTCAATCCTTCTTAGCTTGTTGCCTTATATGGGAATGTCACATGCTTCAACTATTGCTATCCCTCCCTCATGTTATCGCATGCTTCAACTAGTGTAAGATTGATATGCCCCTATGGTCCAACCACAACCAAATCCTACTGCTAGAGTGGATCATGGGAGTGGTGAAGGTCCATAGTAGCTGTTAGGAACAATGAGGTCATCAGATATGTTGCAAGTGTGCTTTAAAAGGAAAACATATTAGTGAGCAACTTAATAAGTCATTCTTTTATGATTTAAATATTTGATATGGCATAAAGCAAGTACCTAAAACAAGTTATAAAATCCAAAAACCGAAAGATAATTGTAGTCATCTCTGTGATGGACTCACACAGCTAGCTGAGATTTCAAATCACCACAATACACGAGAAATGTCATTGGTCCATGTTTCATAGCATGAGAAAAAACATTGAAAAATACTTGTGAGACTTCAGAAAATCCACTAGGATCCAAATTACAATATGTTTGGTTATATGAGAATTGAAAAGTGTCAAAGACAACCACAATGACTCCTGCTACCATACTACAATGAGAGGCTCTTGAAGTTGAACAGGATAGAACCTGTCTAACAGGCTTATGTTCTTAATCGAATTTATCAGGGACGAAAAAGAATAGAACAAATTAGCTTGCCAAAATCCATCCCACAGGACGAGTTCATATTTCCATACTTTAAAGAAAACAAATGGAGACAAAATTGGAACAGTAACTTCAGTAATACGGAAATAATACAATATTAAGATTCCTAATTTCACTCCCAGGCATGATTATGCATCACTAATCAGGCAACAAAACATACCTTTAGTCCCATTGAAAAATTTGAACTATGTGTTTGGTTGTTGATGCAAGAAATTGGAAGAAGACTGCATAAGATCACAGTGAGTTCCTGCAGGAAAAGCCAAAAGAACTAACCTTGAATTCAATTATGAAAACTAGGACAGGGAAAGTAGATTCAGAATTTTTAGTATTGCAATAAACACAAATATGCATATCATAAAATATCCTACTCTATAACAGAGACAAAAAAAACACCTGTGAACTCTCAACTGTTTGAAGTTGTATTAAGTCACTGCTAACTATATTGAGCACAAAGTGGGGAAAAAGAGAGAGAAATGGGAGCTCTTAGGAATGAGGTGGACGACAAGGTGGCTAGTGGGAGGAAGGGGAAGTGAGAAGAAATAGATAAGTGAGAGGGTTTGTCCAAGTGTAAGGGAGGAGCAGGTGGTGGGTGATGGATTATAGGAGAAGAAGAAGTGAAGAATGAAGAGGGATGAGAGCTATATGCATAATTGGGCTCTGCCCATGTGATGGCCGAATGACTAGCCAATTCAGAGAGGGTTGTTGATACATGCACATCATGGACTGCCATATTTAGACTGTAGGCATGGAGCATTTTAATCAAAGAGGAGAATCCCTGTTAGAAGGGTCAGTCTTTCTAATAATTATAAATAACTTAGTTAAAACTGAATGTCCACACATACGATAAATATAAAGAGAAAAATCAAGCTAAGTTTTACTCTATGGACTAGTGGTATAAGGTCTTGCAAAACCATCATGAATCCTTAGATAAGCAGTACCTCAAAATCAAGTAGCGGAGGGCCATTTTCAGATAGGAGACAAGCAGTGAGAAGATTGTGCAAACTCTGTGTAGCAAGAAAAGCAATCTCTTGATCTTTTCTGTATCTGTGCAAAACAAACATATAATATATTTTATGTTGTTGGCTCAACACCGGAAACAACAAATAGAGAACAATCACATAAATACACATTACACACAAGTCCAAGATTGTAGGAATAAGCCTAGGTAACCCTGCCTTCAACTGTGAACGGGTAATAAGACCAACCATCTGCCCTAAAGCATCAACTGCAGAAAGTCGTACCTGTGCCAGCAGATTCACAGATTATAAAAAACTGCAAGTAAGATGACTTTTTCCCTCTTGAAATTTCGAGTCATAGAATTGAGCAATAAAATTACAAACTCCCAAAAAGTAAAGAATACTGTATATGCACTACTTGTGTTTGCTTGAAGTGTAAGCTTTTGAATGTCAATATCAATGTACAAATTTGAACGCTTAGAATTTGGATATTGTATTCAACAGATACCTTTAGGTCTCGTGAATTAGCCCAGACTCTCAACAGTAATTCAAAAACAGAGTTCATAAATGACCTGAGGTACATTAAAATGTGAGGCTGAAAAATGTATCTGATGACTGACAAAAAAAATAGAGAAATTATAACATACATGACATCAGTATCAAGAAGCGGATTAGAAGGAAAATCTCCAACATATTGCCAAGCAGCCTGACACCAACATTTGAATGCTAAAATCAAAAAAGAAAGAACCATCAGCCAACCATAAAGCCATTGAGATTGATCAGTTATGCCAAGAAACACATTTTAGTATGCATGATAGAAAAAAGAATTTAAAATTTTGATACCATTTGCAAAAACTGGTCTTTGGTTATCCCGCACACTTCCAAGAATAGGTAATACACGCAGAAAAACATCTTTCAAATGTGGAGCAAATTTCAGAGCTTCCCATGTGAGGAAAAAAACAGAGAGAAAAATAAGTTAAAAATATATAGCCACCTAATAAATTTAAAAGAAAAAAAATGAAGCACAAAAAATATAGATTCAACACCTTCAGTAGTAGCAAAGTCTGCAAGTATCTGAACCATGGACTGCAAAGCTAAGTTAGGTCCAGATAAATGAAGAAAAACTTCTTCCATCATCTAAAATACGAAATCACAACTTCAATAATAAGCAAGCGCAAACAATTAAAATAAATGAACAAATGTCAGTACACATCTATTTATAAAATAAAACTCAAACTATTAAGTTTGAATAGCAAAACATATCAGCCTCATTCTACAAACCCAGAGATAACCTTAGTTCAATGCAACTACGATTAACAACCAAAATCCACATGTATACATACAAGACTAACTATGTCATCAAGTACTGGTAAGATGATTGTGTATCAATCTGTCACGGCTCAAATACTACTCAACCCAAAGAGCCTGGCCACCTCTACAAGCCCAATGGAGCAAAGGAAAGGGCCTGCCCCAGTGCCACTAGTCAGGGAAAGTAACTCACTAAACTATGTCTAGCTATTTAATTAAGACTTCCTATCTCCAAAACATCATCCCTTCTAGTTAAGACTATTAAATATCATATGCTCTCTTACAAGTCTTGGAACAAAGGAAAGGTGCAATTGCTTGTTTATCAACCAAACAGAAACCTTATTGCTTCATCCACCTTTTCTAAATGATACTGAGCCGTATGTAAATTTGATCACTCAGTAGCACTGTGTAAGGCATATCAATAGTACGCAGGTAACCCAGATATTTCAATTTTTTATTTTATCTCAATTAAAATTCACACCTTTACCTCTAATTAATTTGACTGATCTATAATCTATCAGTAAACTTCGAATATATCTATATTATCCAAGTTATTCACTTGCATTTAATTATATATTGTGGCTACAGTGCATTGTAAGTTAATAACACTTTTTTACTTCCATTTCTTTTCAATATTCTCATGGTTGCTATATTAACCTTTTACTCTCTTTAACTATGGCTATAGTGTGGTATTTTATAATTTTTCATTCTGCACAAAGGAGCTTAAAGACACAGGATGCCATTTTCTATTCTAATCGCTCAACCTTATCTAAAATTCCAATATATAATATAAACAAACTCAATTTATTATTGATTAATAAATAGATTCATAGGATCTCTCACCCATCCTGTTCAAGCAAGGTAGTAAAAATTATGCGGTCAGCCCAGTGCATAGTCATATATGGTATGCAACTACATACATATGTGTGTATGTGGATAATGCTTATCAGTTATAATTCCATATAAAATTATGTGTGTGTGTGTGTTAGTTAAACAAACATTATAAAACACATGATATTGTAATATAGGTTATTAATTTGATTTACTTCATCCCAAACTATTTAAACACACCAGAATCTCAATTTTATAGATCTCTGCACATGAAAACCACATATGGCGCATATGAGTCACATAGACTGTCTGAGCCCACCTAATAAAGCCAACTGCATATGGGGGACAAAATATGCTATATGCATTGTTTTCCCATTCACCTTATGTATATGCAGCCACCTGAACCATTTTTTTTAAAACATTGTGTTTTAAGTGTACCTTTAATGTATCTTTTAGAGTAGTGTAGTTTAGGTCTAGCAATCATAAAATACCTAACAAAAAATTAACAAAACCCTATACTCAACAAAGTATGGATCCACAAACAGTTCCTTTAGATATCCAAAACCTAACAGATAAAGAAAGCTTCAAACAGTAGATGCGCAATCCATCATAGAATAGAAATGACCAAAGTTGGCTAATTTGAAGCATCAGAAGAACAACGAAACATACATACAGACCAATTAACTTGTTAAGCTGAACCACTTATATGTTGCTCAATGTTAGTTTATGATAGTTAGGCCATTTATATTTATGTTTATAAAACATTTTACTAGCCACAACTCTCCATCAGGGACTAAACTAGGTACCATAAAACAGAATTACAATAAGTTTTCAATAACAACTGTGAATAGACAAAACAGAGTAAACCAGTCTATTAAATACTCGGTCTCACTAAAAAGTTACCAATTCAGGCGCATGGGATCCAATTGAAACAAGTAGAGCAGCTGCCGCCCTTTGCCAATCGGCATTAAAATCCTATAATTAAGCATAAGAAAATGAAAGAATAAATTAACCAGAAGTACAAAAAACCATGGTACAACTTCAATTATCAGCTTCTCAACTAGAAAAAGGTTTTTTCACACTGTTGAAATCATGCATAGAAAGGAAAAAATTATTCCGATTCACTCAAATTTCAAGCAATGAGCATGTTTCCAATCTGTTATACTATAGTATTGTGTTTGTAATGGAGGAGTGAGGAGATTGAATGGTGAATTATATGAGTTAGAGAAATTGTGTCATATAGAAAATTCATGTGAGAGATAGTGCCACCAAGTTTTGAGGAAAGATGAGAAGCAATTGGTAGTTTAGGGTTTTAACTTAAGGGAAGTGTATTAGGCTTGATGTGTGTTACGTGGGAAGTGTATTAGGCTTGATGTGTGTTACGTATAAATTTGCAGGGTATGGCAATTGGTCTCTGATTATGTTAGGGATGAATTTTATCTGAAATTATAGGCTCTACTTGTTGGCTTCTAGTTCATGGTTCATAGTTGCATTTTTATTGTGTATTAGATCGATAAGCATAAATTCACAAATATTCCTTAGCTTTGGGTGTAAATCTGGGAGCTGATTTGCATGTGTTATTTGCATCTATTGATTTAGAGTTGTGGTTTCCCGCTTCTTTTTTGTCAAAATTTAGCAACCTTTTCATGTGTAATTGTGATTAATGTTGTCAATGCATCTGTTATTAGTTGTGAGGTAACATTAGTTTTGTTGTCATAGCACCTGTGGTGGATTGGTTGTTGTATTCATGTTGATATTGTTTTTAATGCACTTCTACTGATGCTCACACCTTCTTACATTCCAACTTTGTATTATTCTACTAATTCCTTGTGTTACCTCCAATCTCAATGAATGTGGTGTTGGTTGCCTAAATTTTCAAGGATTGATGTGATTACACAAGAGAAAAAATTATCATGATTTGCTCTAACAATAGTTTGGCACTTATTCATTTGATTACATGTGCATATGCAATAATATCTACCAGTCAGTTAAACCCATGTGGTGCCTAATAGTAACTTAAGAGTTATAACATTCAAAAACTACTGTGTGCTAGAGAGAACAATCAAACAAAATAAATCCATTAGCTTTGGGACATCCATACCTTAGAGGTGATCATCTCTGAGGTAGCTATCTTTGCAAGTTTAACAATATATGTAGAATCAACATCCTTCGATTCCATTTCCCGAACAGCGCATGCCATTACAAGGAACACTCCAGCCATATTACCAAAACGCTAGCCATCAAACAACAAATTTTTGAACCAATTCAATGCCCGTGATAAAAACAATGGTATATCATTGTTATAAACGAGAGTCACATACCCGACGCCCTCCTTTTGAGATTGCGACACAGCAATCGATCACTAAAATAGGATTCCTGGACAGCAAACCTTATCAGATTCGAAAAACAACACACACATGAAGAAGGATCGTACGGTAAAACAAACGAGGGAGGTCGAGTTATTACAAAGTGGCAATTTCTTTTAGAGATGCCAGAGATGATTCTCTTACGACCGGTGATTCGTCGGCCAAGGACGAAACCAGCACCTGCACTGCCTCTGTCATGAAACGTACGAAAGAGGTCCACCGATCAGTCAAACGTGAGAGGGGGAAACTAGTGGATTGACGACGAGGAACATCTTACCAAGCCCAGGGAGAGAGGCAGGGGAGGACGACATGGCCGTGGCGTAGGAGCTGGCGAAGCGATCGGAGTCGGAGAAGGACGATAAGCACAGGAAATAAATATAAATTTAATAAAATAAAAACCAATACCAAGAATAATCAATAAATCGAAGGTGGTTCCTGGTACAACCGATTTCTTAAAAATAGATAAATAAATAAATAAATAAACAATTAGCTGATCCTGACCGTCGCCTTCCACCGTGGGATCAAGCTCAACCGATCATTTTGTTTGATGTCGCCTCGTTGCCCAGTTTATTCCGACAGTCAGATGAAGAAAAAGGATTAAGGTTGTACGAAAATTGGAATCATATTCTTCATTTACTTCGAAAGGAAAGCCCAATTTCCTTCCTCCGATGTCAGATCCGGCCGGCCAACAATTACCTTCTTCATTCGTCCTGTGTTTCCTCCGGTGCCAAATCCGACGAACCAACTTCCTTCTGTGTTAGCCGGTCAATAGCCCGCGAGATCGGCGAGCTCATCCGGCAAGCTTTTGGTCGCGGCGTGGCAGCTTTGAGTGGCGGTCGTTGCCAGGCCGTCTCGAACTCACGGCCGAGGCTAGGCGCCCATGAGCCGGCGACTGCGGTCAGGCCGCTTGAGTGGCAGCAAGGCCACTGCGAGCTCGTGGCAATGCCGGCCGCGATTTCCTCACCCTTTTTTTTTTCCGCTTTTCGTCCTTCGTTCTTCCTGGTTTTTTTGAGCTTTGCTAGGCCAAAGCTAGGCTTGATTTTTCTTTTTTCAGCATAAAGTCGTTCTCTTATTTTGAATTTCTTTAATTATTTAAAATTTTATATTTTTAAATTTTATTTAATTGATTAATTTACAACGATAATAAAATCTTCTCTCATTCGCCGACTATATTATAGTTTTATTTTATTATTATTAATCAAGTCTCTTTTTTTTTATTTATATATTTGTAATAATTTTATATTATCTAATTAGATGTCTAATGATGCAGTGTGAATTTTTTAATTCTCTAAGATGATACGAGGATGAGTTCTCTCTAAACCGCAACAGTAATTTTTCCCTGTCAAAATTAACACACGTCAAACAACCGCCGTTGAGATCCCGACTATAACCCTCCGATGCTAAGTCAGACAGGGAGATAGACAGAGTAAAATATACGAACAATATATAACTGCGAATAAGGAAATAATATTTAATGCAATAAGAAATGATAGAGAAAATAAAGAAGAATTCTTCCTCGCGTAGTCTTTAGATCGTCGAAAATACATAAGAATCTTTGGAAAGAGTTTATCGTCATAAAAGGTGTCACCAGAAGAAAAAGAGCCCCATATATTTTAACATATTATCGGAAAATATTTGATGCTCGAAAGATACTGATCTGATGAATTGATCAGTTGCTCTCCATCCATAATCATGATAGGAACCTTCTTATAATTAGACCACTTAGGGATCAATTCCTGGGTTTTATCGTCAGACTACCGATAATTCTGCATTTCTGCACTGACCATCTGACATTTTAATTTATCCTTCTCCACATGTAGGAACAGCAGCAGTGGAGGGTCACTAATATAGCAGTTCCATTTTTTTTTCTTCTAATAATTAGACCACTTGATCTCCTTCTTACTTTAGGATTCACTTCCACAACTTTGTATAGTATATAATGGTAATCCAAAAATGTTTTGACCTTATTGTAGAAGGGGCACGCCTCGTACTGGTAGAAGACGACATCCTTGGGGCGAGCACCTCCTTGGCCTCCACCACGGTGACTAGGGTCATAGAAAATGACAACGCCCTTGCAATGCCGACGAGAACGATCCTCGAAGAAACGACAGAATGAGGGGAAGGTCACCATCTCGACTGGGGTAAGGTCACGACATTAGAGGCAGTGGCGCAAAGGGCAGCAGTTGGCACAGGCCTCTGGGAGGAGGTAGCAACGCAAGATAGTGGAGCGCGAGCCACAGTAGAATGGAGGAGAGACTGAGAGACAAGGCGATGAGCAATCGCTGGGGCTTGAGGGGGCGGCGGATATTTCTTTCAACGAAGAAGAAGAAGGAGCTGGAGGAGGGGGCGGAGGGATGCGGCGGCAGCGATGACGTTATCCTCAGCTCTTTCTTCTTGATTCCAGTGAGTGAGATTAGGAAATTAGGAAAAAACCCCGTTGGAAATCCTAAAGGTGTCTTTTTATCCCTG
>JBAMHZ010426992.1:0-11125 GCA_037177395.1 Alpinia galanga | reverse complement strand
CCATAAAGAACCAAAGTTCTCTCTTCATACCGAACTATTTTTTCAGATTGACTCGTTTCTCCTCTGGCTGTGTTGTTCTACTTCAACTCGGCACCTCTCCTCTCCGCTGAGCTGTTCTCCTTTAGCTCAGCTCTTCTCTTGTTTGGTTGAGTTGTTCTACCTCAACTCGGCTCTTCTTCGAGCTATTCTATATTGGCTCAACACCTCTCTTCTCTGCCGACTTGTTTTCCCTCAGTTTGACTCTTCTCTTTTTTGGCTGTTTTACCTCGACTCAGCTCTTCTCCGAGCTGTTCTATATTAGCTCGGAACCTCTCCTCTCCATCGAGTTGTTCTCCCTCAACTCAGCTCTTCTCTTCTCTAGCTGAGCTATTCTACCTCAGCTCGGCTCTTCTCTTCTCTAACCTAGCTGTTTTGCTTAGACTCAGTTTCTCCTCTCTTTAACTTAAACCTTCTTCTGATATAATAATAAAAATATGACAGTATCAATGATCTTTTTCACCGTAGCCTAATGTAATTTTGTTTTATCCATAGTTCTCTTTTTAGCTCCCTTATCTCAATTAGTATTGTAGTATGCAACTACTCCCTTCCAAAAAGACTAACTTTTCTGAATATTGTTAACTTCTGGATCTTCGCTTATAATAATGTATACTACTGTAAGGAGTTTATCTCTGCTACTGTCCACACTGTTCGCTTATTATGATCTTCATCTGATTCGTTGCCCACCTTAGTTGTTTGATCAAGAATAATATTGTCAAGCCCTATTTTTATGAGAAAGAAAGAATTTGTAAATCAAGGACCACATGAGATATTTCTATACTTTTATCACTGTCAATTGTATCAATACTAGCCCTTTTCAATTCATTTGATTGAATCCTGGTAATTGAAACAGATTAATTCCATGAGATATAGTTTACATGAAATATTGGCTACTCTACCAATATGTTGAATGACATATATAAAATGGAACTTGAGGGTCGTTACTCAAAAAATTTGGATAACTTTAAAAATTATAATAATATGGTGGTGAGTATAGAAAATGTTAGAAATTATATGACTGTTGAGTGTTGAGTGTTGAGTGTTGGGTGTAAAATGAAAATTGAGAATTGAGGAGATTATGAAGAATTCGAGAATTTTCTCCACTTGAATCTTTGTCAATATTTGAAGAGTTAAGCAAATTCCTAAAATAATCATTCAAATTTTTATCGATTTCTCTCCTTATATGTGGTGATTTTTTTGAGATGAAAGATGGGTGAGAAATTGATGATAATTTAAAAAATAATAATAATTATAAATCACTAAGCAAAAGTTTTGTCCGGTAATTTCTAATAACCACTCAAATATTCTCTACGGTAAAAAAATATTTGGAAAATGAAGAAATGCCCTAATATAAATTGGATAAGATTGATCACGTATGAACACAATTAATCACAAAATCACAAATCTACAAAATAAACAATATGAGATTTATATCTTTAATAAAATGTAATACAAACTAATTCGATTATCAATTAATTTATTTTTTAAAAATTTTATTGTAAAAGAAATCAGAGCCTAGTTTGTTGGGACATAAAGAGTCTTTCAGTACAGTTGAATTTGAATTGTGAGAGTGATTTCATAGTCCTAAATAAAGATTATAAAATATATCCTATCTAACTTTTAGAGGAGAGTCAAGTGACTGTAACAGATTTATTATAATAAATAAGAATTAATTTTTAGGAACTATAAGGGGGCATTTGGTAAGGTAATTTTTTATTTTCTATTTCTGGAAAATGAGAAATAAGTGTATGGTGAATTATTTTTCTATTTTAAACTTTTTATTTTTTGGAAAACAGAAACTCGTTTTCTGAAAAAATAAAAAACACATTTTTATTATTTTCTAGAAATCCAGAAAACAAAAAACGCACTCTCACTCTCTCTCCCCGACATTTCTTCCTCTCCATTTCATTTTTGTTCGATTTCTTTCTCCCCGTGCCCTAAACGGGTGAGCGTAGTCATACTCGTTCACTGTAATCCCCGGTGTCCCTTTATAGTTTGTTCCCTTATAATATCCGCTACCTACTCTTCTTTCCAGGAATCGGCGATCGCGGAGCTGCGCCTTAATAGCTCGAGAGAAAGGGAAAACTTTTCTTTCTTTTCCGAAGATCGTTAGCGATCTCTCGATCGTCGAATCAATCGTCGGAAGCGCAGCGTCGGTGGGTGGGAGGGAGGGAGGAAGGAGCGGGGAGTCATCGGAGGATCGGCCCTTGGGAAGGAGAAGCGCGGCCTGTCGGGTTCGCGCTCCAAGGTATCGTCCTCGCTCTCTTTCCTTTGGCATGGTTTTAATATGGGTTATCCTTCCGAGTATTCCGGCTTTCCCCTGCGCCAATTTTGGTGATGCTTTTCCTATGTGCGGTTCGATGATTCCGATCGCTACTGTTCTTAGTAAAGTCGCACAGCCTGTCCGGGGCTGTCTTTGTTTCTCTTTTCCTTCTTTTTCTCCTTGTTTCCGTCTCTTTCTACGGAGATTGGAGATGGTTTGTGCTTGTCACGCTGCTTTGTTTGCTAGGCGGATGATTGCGGTGAAGTTGTTCATGGATGTCGTCCTCGAGTTCACACCGTAATTATTTTGATGTGCTAACTTATATGCCCTCCAACGAAATCAAAAAATATTTCTTTTGATTTTTCGCATCTAATCTTCTTTGCCAAAACTATATGTCAAAATTTGGGAAGATGAGTGTCTTAGATGCGGTTATAGGCAAGTTTCATCTGCACTGGACTGAGGATAAAGATAAAACATTCTTCTTCAAAGTCCTTGTTGTTTCCCATTTATGTTACATCAAAAGTAGGGAACGTACATGCTTTGGGCTCCGTTTGGGAGATAATTATCTCCAGTGTAATTTGGTTAAGGTCCATCCTTCTCCTGCAGGTCTGTTTTTTCTCGAAGTACATCGGATCTTAGGTTCTACCTGATTTATTATTCACCCGTCCATTTGATGTGGGACAATATGATGGATAAGAGGTCTTCTGAGGACATGATTTCGTCCTGTCAAGGACTTTCTTTTCTAAAAAACTTCACTTATGATTCATCTTAATTGAATGTTCCTTTTCTTAGTCATTAAAAGCCATCTCAAGTTTTTCTCTGTTTAAATTCGTAGTTACATATTGCTCGCCCAATTCATACACTATTAGCCACGTTAAGGCTTATTTGTTAAACAACTAATTCCAATCTGCATTCTATCATATTTCACTCTTCAAGATATTTTGTTCTGGTTATTTCTTCTAACTTGCATGATATGCTATTGTAATATATTATTTCACTGCTTATCCCTTGTATTTTGAGCTTTAGAATTCATCTAATTGCTCTCCTTATCCTTGTATGTTGAGCCTTAGATTCATCTAATTGCTCTCCTTAGAATTCATCTGATTGTCTTGATTTATTATTCTCAAATTGACAGAATTGGCTGTCCACAGAAATGAATTTCTTAATTTTTTTAAGATGTTGGAATAGTTATGTACAATCATCTCAAACATTTTAGTTTTTTTTCATTGGTTCAGAAGGAATATGTTTTAAAGTATTATATGTTCATTGAACATTTAGCTTAGATAATCTATTATGCATGCATCGGGTCATTGGAAATTTTCAAAAACAATGTATTTTTTTTACTTGTGGTCCTTGGCGACACTTCTTATTAGTACCTTTCACAGATATGTCCCAATGAGCTTGTCTATCTTTCTATTGGATGAATCTTTTATGTACTTCCAGTGTTTTATTTAATAGGAAAGATATATTAGGCCAATGAATTTAAATGGAAACCCATCACTATGTTTTGCTGGATATTGTGCTTCAAAAAGCAACAAAGGATAATACTGTGATATATTTCCTTTTTCTTCCTAAAAAAGATATGCTACTTAGATGCACCTTTTCTTGTTTCATTTGCGAGTGAATTTCAAAACTGTTGTATGATCCATGTAATTTGTCAGTGTGTATTGATTTATTAGTTTTTACATATATAGGCATAGCTGGCAATGCCTAATGGACATGGGAGGAGAAATAGCACTATTGAAAAGTTTGCGTATGGGAGAAATACTATATTGTCAAGGAGATTAGTAGATCAGATCAATGGCCATACACGTCCAAGAGTAAGTGACTTTTTTCATGGAATATGGAAGTTGATTATCTGAAAGCATGTGCTCATGTAGTAAATTTCTACTAATGTATAAATACTTTTCTCTAGGACTTTCAATCAGTTGAACTTGCCCCACCGGCTTCTGAGCTAAGGTAGTTTTTTTTTTTCTTATTTATCTTTGACCAGCTTAGCAATGTTCAAGATGTAGTCATTACAATTTTTCAGTTAGTTTTTTGCTTCTATCTGTACTTTCTAAAATTTATCTCTGAAGTTGTTTGCCATTTTATTCCCCCAAATTTTAGATGTCCTTTGCTATATTAGTAACATTATTCATTTTATCCTTTGGGTTGATATTTTAGGGTGTAGGATGTAGGCTGATGTCTAGTAATAGTGGCAAAAGAGAACTCTAATACGTTATATTTAATTCATGCTGATATTGTGGGATTGAGATAATGCTAGAGGGGAGAGGTGAATAGCGTTGTAAATTTTTTTAAGATGGTAGCAAATTAACAAATTAATTAGAGTGATAGCACAGTGGAAAATAAAAGCACAAGTATAATGCAATATAAGCAAACACAGATAAAGACACAATAATTTAATATGGTTCTGTAGCCCCCTAGGATTCCTACTCCACGGTGTATCGATCCTCTAAGTGGATCAGTCTCGGAAAGCATCTTTATACCTTTTCTTTTCCAGAACTTTTCTTGAGGTGGACAAACCTCTTACAGATATTTGATTACAAAAGGTATATGATAATCGCAGGAATCACATACAAATAATCAAAATTAAAAACAAGGCAACTTAAAAGATTATACCAAAAAGAAGAACGGAGCTGTCTAATGAGAGCTTGGGGCGAACCAGAACACTTGGACTTGAGTATTGAATATGGTTGAGTGATATCTGAGTGAATTGAGAGGTCCCCCACAACCCCTATATAAAGTACTCTTCCGGTCGCCTGGAAGCACTTTTGGGCGCTCCCAGCTCAGCCATCATCATTCATTCATTGCACTATGTTTATCCTCACTCTGGTAACTCAGAAGCATCTCCAGTCGATCGGAAGCCTACGTGACAGCCTCTAACAGATATTTCCTTGCAACAACTCGGTGATGTGTCCTTTCGGTGGCTTGAAACACTTCTAGTCACTCGGATCCATGCCACATTAGCTCTTATCTTGATTATAATGAATGGTTGAGGTATATGTTGCTCGAGCTAGTTCTGGTCGTTCAAACCCTCCGAGTTTGGTTGACTAACTCAAGTTACCTACCTGCATCACAAAATTAGTCCACAAATAATATATAAGTAAAATTAAGTTTGAACAATAATTATTGTTCACTTTGACTTGGAAACACCAAGTGGTTTCTCCGTTAGACTTGTGCCTAGCTATCAAGTCTACCCTCGTCTCAGAGAAGCGAACTCTCCTCGCCACCTTCTTTATCAAAAGGTCCTTTCAAGCTTACCTTGCTTGGTACTTCTTGGATTTATCTTTGCTTGGTGTATGGTCACCTAACCCACTGGAACTTCCATTACTACCTGATATCTTGTTTCCCTAATCCACCAGGATTTCTTCACCTTGGTGTCTGGTCAGCCAACCCACGTATCAAACATTGGGTCTCCTTGATTCATTTGAACTTCCTTTGTCTAGTGTCCAGTCATCTGATCCACCAGAGCTTCTTTTGTTTGGTACTCAATCACTTGACCTACCAAGACTTTTATTGTTTGATGTCCGGTCACCTTAATTAAGACTCTATCTGCTTGGTATCCAATCACTTGACCTACCAAGACTCTTCTACTTGGTATCTAGTCAAGATTTTCCTTATCAAATTTTTCTGTATTGGATACATGTATTAGACCATTCAACCTAACTTTAAACCCTTCTGTCATACATTAAAACACAAGTTCGATCATGTGGTGTTCTCTACATCAATAATCTCCTCTTTTTGATGTGTGACAACATATTTTAAGTTAGGAGAAAAATAAAGCAATTGAGAAAACAAAGCAATACTATGTAATTACTTAAAAGAGTATAACTTTTAAATTTGCTTTTCTTTTTTTTTTTTAATAAAAAAAATACCTTAACTCTCCCCTTGAGTAAATGCTTTAAATTCCCCCTAAATAAATGATTAACTTAAAATGTTATTCTTCTCTCGCCCTTTCACTCAAAATGGAGCTTTAAAACTTTAAACTTTTTCTTTTCTCCCTTTTTAAAACTTACTTTAAACTTCTTTCTTCCCCTGAATAATTTTAAACTCTTATCCTCTCCCCCTTTAACATGCAACAAAACGGGATCAACATTGAGAGAAATACATAGTTTTCAAAATCAATATTCAAATTTTGTAAAACTATTTTCAAGCACTTGTGAAGAATTCATGCCAAATGTTTGAATAAAAAAAGGGCAATTTGGTGCACAAACTCTTGCCAATGTGGGGTCCTAGGGAATATCTATTATACCAGTAGCCATTTTCAAATGTTTGAAAAAAAAACTTTGAAAAATTTCATATTTTCAAAATATATTTCAAAAATAACCCTCATTTATAAAAGTATTTTTCAACCGAGTTTGCGAATTTAAGTAAAGCAAGATTTTCAGAATAATTTTCAACGTGATTTCAAAATAACTCTTTTTTATTTTGAAAAATCTTTTTGAAACTCTTTAATTGATGCATGAACATGCAGAATGCAATACTAAAATTTTTTTGGCAAGCATTAAAAGTAAGCATAGAAATAAAACATTAATTAACTAAGTAATGTAAACAAACATGAATAAATACAAAGAATAAAGTATAAAAAGTTATGATTAAAGAATCAATAGAAGTAAAGCATGCATAAGTAAACTGTAGCATTCAAAAATTAATTCAATCAATTCAAGTTATATAAGTCATAAATAAAGTCTAATTAGCTATGTTAGATTTAAATATAATGTCCCAATTTGCTATTGCTATGTGACTTCAAACAAAGCGATGTCTAGGTTTTAGATGATTTACAAAATCTAACTTTATCATTTGATACTTGAACTTTTCTATAATCAAGTAAAGATGTTAGCTAATTACTCAAAAATAATTTTTAATAAAAATATTCAAGTCTTGAAACTAGATTTTGAAATGCATTGAACATTTGCCTTAGCTTAACGTTGGTTGGCAACTTAACGTAATCCTCCTTTATCTGAGCTTGGGATCGATCATAATAGGGTTAACTCGTCATTGGCAGAGTTTTTGAAATTTCCAACAAAATATTTCCAGCTTAATGCCTATAGGATATTAGTCACCTAAGTGATCAATGTAATTAAGACCTTGGTTCATTGTAATAAGCATCTGGAATCAAGGGACGATTCCTAGCATCTCACGCTTGACAACGTGACTCATCACACAAATAATTAATCATAACATATTTGTGAGATGCAAAGACTGCTTTGATTTATAGGTTCATGTAATTCTATGATAAAGCTTAGGCTAAATCTATTTTGAAAGCAAGTAAAAAATAAAAGAAATGAATAATGAATGTATGTCAAATCTATGCTAAGTTCAAAAAGTTAATCTAACTTAGATAATTTTACCTCCTTCTAAGTTGGAGCTTTAGATCTATTTGTTTTGCCAACTTAGGTTTGATGTTATATCTAGCTCCCCTTAAATTGAAGTTTTCTACCATTCTTTTCCTTGGTTTAACATGATTCTTAATTGAGTTAACATTCACATAATGAATACAATGTTTAAAAATCCAAAAGGAGTTAAGTCCTAATCGGTTGACTAAATATGATTTAGGAACCCAAGCATTCCTATGTTCAATTCAGTCTACTTTATTTCTACTCAATAAAGACATATAAGAATTATATTTCTGACTTGAGTTAAATCCAAGTCTAGTTCTATTAAACTGAGTTCTCTTCCTCAATTTGTGACACTTGAATTGAGGTTTCACCTTGAATTTTCTCAATTGATGAGACAAAGTTAATCTTCCCCTTAAGGTTTTTGGCCTCCCTAAGGAGTGATTTGATTTTAGACTTAGACCTAGCTAAAGTCTTAGTTAAATAAGTGATTATAGAATACAATTTTTCTATTAAAGGATTAGTTATCTCATGAGTGGACTCATCTAACTCACTCATCATTTCTTCATATTTTAAGTTAGATTTTGCCTCTGAATCTAAATTCGTGGTTTGACTCTGACTTGAACTTGGAAGCTCCTTCCTTTGCCATGAGTGTCAAGCTATTGATCTAATATGAATTTAACTCAAATTCTTCTGATGATGATTCATCCCAAGTTGCTTTGAGTGCTTTCCTTCTTCAATGTTTCTTGGGATTGCCATCTATCTTTGGTTCCTTCAACTGAGAATATTCTGACTTATAGCGCCCTTTCTTGTTGGATTTGAAGCACTAAATCTTCGCCTTATTAGTTTGCTCTATCTTTAAATTTTCCTCTTGACTCCTCTTTTGGTGAAGTTCTTCCTTCTCATCATCTTCTTCACCATATTAGCAATCTTCGAGGATATGTCTTCTTTTTCAATACATGGTTCCGATTCGGACTCAGACTCAGATTTGATTTTGGATTTGATCTTTGACTGCATCCGATTTATCTTCAACCAAAGTTATACCTTTCTCTCGTTGATCAAGGTTAGTGCTTATGTAGCTCAAATTTGCATAATAACTCATCTGATTTAATATTAGGTAAATCCCTAGATACTTTATACACGTCTACAATAGATGTCCATAAAGTAGTTCGAGGAAATGCTTTTAAGTGCCTACCTTATCAAGTTATGGCTTTTACCCATTCTTTGATTACGTGGAGACCGTTGAGAATTTCCTTGAATCTTCTGGGAAGATGGCTTACAGGTTCTCTTTCTTTCATTCGAAGATTTTGGAGTCAACTCAGCAAAAGGTCTCTTTTGGCGGTCCTTGAGTCAATTGTCTTTTCATGGAGTTCAATTAGCTTTTTCTATAGCTCCTTTGTGCTTTGAAAAGGGCCAACCTTAGTTGCTCTTGAGATAAACCACATTGTAAGGTGGTTGTTGTCTCCTCCTTTTTGACATCACTTGTCTAGGATTCAAAACTTAAGGCTTGACCACTTGCATCTCTTGGCAGATTGAATCTTGTGACTATAATCTAATTCTCAATCTCGTTTGTTAGGTAATACTCCATCTTACCCTTCCAATAGGCAAAGTTATCACCATTGAAGAGAGGAGGATAGGTAATACTATATCGTTCCTGTAAAGCTATCAAAGAAAGTTTCTCTAAGACTTTGAACGGTATCTTTCAGTGTACTTGGGTAAGCATCACAAGTAATAAATAAAACTAATTGCAATACAAGTGTAAAAAATTTAAGTTTAGGATTTTGATTTAGGTTAGGTTAGGTTTAGATTTAGGGTTTGGGTTAGGCTTAGGTTAGGGTTTTGGTTTAGAGTTAAATTTAGAATTAGGGTTTAACTCGAATCTTTGAACACAAGCTTGGCCTAGGTTTGATCCAAACTTAGTTTTGGATCTATTAAGCAAGTGTTTTTAGGATAAACTCCCAGGCTATGGTGAGTCTCAGTGATCTACTTAAAGTAGCTACGTGTTTTATATAGAATCTTTCCCAAATAATAAGTCCAAGGAACTTAATATTAAGTCTTGGTCTAACTAGTTTAGCATAGGATGAAGTAGCTTCAGCTAGATCCGTTCAATTAATTGCATTAGATAAAAATTTTCAATCATTCAGCCTAGACATGTATTAACAGAGCTTCCTTAGTGCATTATCATCTTAATCTGCTCTGATACTAATTATAGGATTGAGATAACACTAGGGGGGGTGAATAATGTTGTAAAATTTCATGAGATGATAACAAATTAACAAATCAATCAGAGTGATAGCACAACGGAAAATAAAAGATACAAATATAATACAACAGAAATAAACATAGACAAAGACAAAGTAATTTAATGTGGTTCGGCAACCTCATAGTTCCTACTTTATGGCGTATCCATTCTCAAAAAACACCTCTATACTTTCTTTTTTCTAGAGCTTTTCTGGAGATGGATAAACTTCTTACAAATATTTGATTATAAAATATATACGATAATTGCAAGAATCAAATACAAGTAATCAAAACTAAGAACAAGGCAACTTAAAAGATTATACCGAAAAGAACGGAGTTGCCTAATGAGAGCTTGGGGCGAACCAAAGCACTTTGACTGGAGTATTAAATATGGTTGAGTGATTTCTGAGTGAATTGAGAGGTCCCCTATGACCCCTTTATAAAGTGCTTTTCTGGTTGCCTAGGAGTACTTCCGAGCGCCCCGAACTTAGCCATTATTGTTAGCCCGTTGCATTGTGCTTATCCTTACTTCGGTCATTCGGAAGCACCTTTGTCGCTCAAAAGCCTAGGTGGCAACCTTTAACGAATATCTCCTCGCAACAGCTTGGTGACGTGTTCTTTCAGTCACTTGAACCCATGCCACGTCAGCTCTTATTTTAACCGCAACAGATAACTGACGTATAGGTCACCTAGACCAACTTCGATCGCCCAGACTCTGGCTGATTGACTCAAGTTACTTATCTGTATCACAAAGTTAATACATAAATAATATATAAGTAAAACTAAGCTTGGACAATAACTATTGTCGACCTTGATTTGGAAACATTTGAGTGGTTTCTCTGTGCCTAGCTATTGAGTCTACGATAGTCTCAGAGAAGAGAACTCTCCTCACCACCCTCTATATTAGAAGGTCCTTTTGAGCTTATATTGCCTAGTACCCCTAAGACTTACCTTTCCTTGGTGTCTAGTCACCTGACCCATTGAGACTTTCGTTGCTACATGATGTCTAGTCTCCTTGACCAATTAAAGTTTCTTCACCTTGGTGTCTGAGCACCTGACCCACCTACTAGACATCTGATCTTCTTGACTTATCTAGGTTTTCTCTGTTTAGTGCTCGATCACTTGACCCACTAGGGCCTTTTTTACTTGGTATTCGGTCATTTGACCTGCTAAGACTTCTGCTGCTTGATGTTCGATCACCTGACCCATCAAGACTTGGTCTGCTTGGTATTTAATCACCGGATCT
>JBAMHZ010426953.1:0-11131 GCA_037177395.1 Alpinia galanga | reverse complement strand
ACGGTGATTCGTAAGGTGAATCACGCCCACAACCAAAGGTTCACTACCTTTGCCTCCTTTTGGCTCAAACCAAGGTGAAGCAACCTTTTACAATGTTTACAAGCTACAATAATGAAATACAACAGGTATTGCAACAATAATAAGAATACAAGTAAAGAAAGCTTTACAAATAATGCTCGCTTGTCGCTTGTAGCTTGTGGTAGTTTGGATAGCTTTGAAGGTTTGGATTGCAACAGCAAATCCCCTCCAAGATCACCAAGAACTAGCAACTTCAACCCTTCATCTAGCTCTCCTTAAATATAGTCTTCAAGGCTAATTTTTCTGCCACCAGTCGACTGGCCTTACCCACCAATCGACTGAGCCCGTATCCGTTGAGAGATAACGACTCTCCAACGACTCATCCACATAGGATAAGTTGCACCAGTCGACTGGTGTCCATCACCAATCGACTGGTAGCCTTCCAGTCGACTAAATGAGCTTCTGTGCTCTGGCCAAAATAGGCCAGTCGACTGTTGTCACACACAGTCGACTTCCCCAGTCGACTGGCCCAATGGGCTAGTCAACTACCAGAGCTTAACCAGCTCTAGTCGACTAGTCTGAACTCCCAAGTACCAAACTCATCGGTCGACTAGTAAACCTCAAAACTGAGATTTAACTCATCAAATATGATTCTCTCACAATTGGAACTTACTCATCAGCCTCACGCCTCAAAGATGCCTCTGAGCCTATGCTCGTCACCCTTTGCGTTAGCTTTCAAGTGCTTCCATTAACTTAGTCATGCTATCGGGTATTCCATTTGCTAAGAGGTCACGCCTCCGGGACTTCACCATCCCTTAGCCTAGACCTAAACTTTCAAGTCACTTCCATCAGTCTCACGCCTTCAGGATGCCTCTGAGCTCATGCTTATCATCCTTTGCTCTAGCCTTTAAGTCCTTTCATCAGCTTCATCATGTTATCGAGTCTTCACCGCTAAGAGTCACGCTCTTAGACTTCCCTTGTCAAGTCTCCACCCTTGAACTTTCCTTTATTAAAAATTCACTTTTGGATTTTCCTTGCCAAGTATCCATACTTAGATATTTTTTCCTGCCAAGACTTCACTCTTAAACCTTCTTTGCTAAGTATCCATACTTAAACTTCACCTTTGCCAAGTCATCATATTTGGACTTTCCTTATCAAGTCATCATACTTGGACTTAACATTTGCCAAGTCATCATACTTAAACTTTCCCTTGTCAACTCCTTATTGGACTTTCCTTTATCAACTTGATCCAATGATGACTTTACTTATTATTACATGTTGTCAAATAAATATTGTCAAATATCAAAATTTAACTCAAAGCTAATTCGAGTTTGATCAATCATAACTTTGATTGATTGCACTAACAAACTGGACAATTAATTTATCATCTAACATTATAGAAAAATAAAGGATTTAATTTCTAACCAGTTGCCTCAAATAATTTGTTACCTTTCATTTTCTCCTTTGATATGTTTTCTATCTGATAGTTTTTGTTTCTCTTTTTCCAGTACCTGGAAATCATGTTGTGTCAAAATATGTTGCCACAGTCACAGATAGAAATTAGACATTTGAATGGAAAACTCTCTGATGTTCTATAAAGTTTTTGCCGTGACCTCCGTTTTAGTTCTAATATTTAAATTTTTCAGAATTTGATATGATAAAAAAAATATGAACAATCTTAAGTTTTTTTTTCAATAAAAAATTATCTTACGTCTTTTTTCATTACACCTTCTCTTCCTTTACATTGTAGTAAAAGCTGATTTATTCATGGTAAGCACTTTTATTACTCAGTTTTATAGTCATTACAAGGAAAATAAATTATGAAAAATAATTTTTTATCCAATCGAATACTAACACATAAAAGAATAAATATTTTTAAAAGATTTTATACTCATTATAATAAATGAGCCAAGCAGACTAGTTCTACAATCAATTTGGGTGGTGGATCTAATGGAGTCAAGCAAATCAAGTGGTCCAAATAAATCTAGTGCACCGATTAGTCCAAAAGCACTAGGTATGCAAGGCGATTCAAGAAACCATCAAATAGATTAATCAATCTACTATAGTTAGACGGTCTAGATTTGATAAACCGACATTAAAGTGAACATGTTGATCCTTGGTCCTAGCAAACATGTTGGTCAGGGTGAATCGATCAATCAAAAATATATCAATCTAAGCAAGATGGCTAGCTCGAGCTAACACATCGATCCAGGCAACTAACCAAATTGAGAGGACATTTTGGCTCAAGTAGGCTTGTTGGTTCGAGCGAATTGAAGGTTGGCTAACCTAAGAAGACAAATCAGTTTGGTAGGAATCAATTGATAAGTCTAGATTGAAAAGTAGGCTAAGTAGGTCAACAATCTATTAAATGGGCCAATGGAGCAAGATCAAACCACACTAGTCAATTCGTGCAACTTACTTGTTTTGTTTGTCTAATTTTGAAAAGGAAAAAATATTTTCCAACGTGTACACTAATAAAAAAAATATTGCAAATAAATTTTACAGACACATCCAACTTTAAAAAAAAAAAAACTTTTTTCTTTAAAAATATAGTTTATAAAGAATACGTCAAATAAGTTTTTTTTTTTCCCCCACGAACCATTAGTTTATACCTCTTTGGCTAATCACTGCACTTACTGTGAAGTTTAAGTACATGACTTCTGTGATTACATTTGCTTTGGTAGTAAATGTTGACTTTAAGGATGCTCTGGCATCAGTTTTTGGTATTGATACGACCATGAAACGTTGATAATTTCATCCTTTAGAAACTAGAAGCCATGAATCTAACCTTAAACTCCCCTTTATAAAATGAAGAGGAAATCATCGTATTATAAGCAATACACAATACTACATTAAGCACTTATCTGCATCTAAGAATATTATCTTTTTGCATAACAAGATAACAAACTCAGTGTGGATAAATTGTATTCTAAATTTATCTAATAAAAAAAAAAGAAAGAGAAAGACAGTGTGTCGTAAGAATTAATTGGAGGAAATCCAAACACTTGAATTATTAAAAAAAAATTGATATAGCATGGTTCAGCCTATTCCTACTCGTTTATGAAAATTCATGACTATATATTGCGAAAAGAAGTCATAGAAACTCAAATAAATGGTAGAGGCACCGTGACAAACTCTTATCCATTTCCTTGGATCCTCTTTTAATATTGATAGAGAAAAAAAACAAAGTGTCGTTTCATAAGCACGTTGGACAAACAATAAGCACACCGTGACAAGATGAACCTCCCGCTGCTACTCAGGCTCTAAATCACTTTCATGAACATTGAAGGTAGTAAGTATCACGACTTTAGCATTCTTCCCAGTATGGAAGACACATTCAAATCGCTGTTTCACTAAATGACTCGTGCCGTGTGCTTGGCAGCTGCCCGTGTACTCACCTACGCATGCTACGTCATGCTCAAGGTCTTGCCAGCACATCATGAGCTAACATGCTCTTTTCAGTTCTAATGCTTCAACAGTCTTGTACTCGGAGTAGCGATTGAGAAAGCATTCAGATTTTGAGCAAAAGCACCAAAGATAAATGTTTCATGCAATCCTTCCGTCTCTACTTTTTGTAGAATACAGAGGTGTAGCGTGGGAGGAAGACATGCATGAGCAAGTTCGATGGATGGCTTGAAGAGCGAAATAAATGTATGCAAAGTCGAAGCAATTTAATGATTGAGAATGTGATAATTACGATGTGAAACCGAGCATGCAGAAGGGCAACGCTCAAGATGATTGCCAACAATCCATAAAATGACTATTCAGAGTTAGTTGATGCTTTTTTCAGTAAAATATCCAGGGATTATAAAAGAAAACCATAATCTTTATACTTTGCTCGTTGAAGTCATCATTCTACAGTCCTGAATGTCTATAATATTGCACGTATTATGAGCGTCTTAACTCAAGTACTAGATAATTAACCTGCCAATAGACAGACTAGTACATTAATCGATCAATTCTGTACTAAAATCAATCCTCCATCATCGTGGAAGGCTCAAGCAAGTAATGGCATTGTGCCAGGAACCAGGCACAGACGTCCTGTTGCTCAACAATCAACCACCTACAGTCCTTAAAGTTGGCCCAACAATTCGTTCATGACTCAGGATAGTACCACGCATCAAATGGAGTTCAAACAATAGTGGCGACCATACACTTACATATCTTAAAGAGGATAAGCTTTTAACCATTCCTTTCAAAATGCAAGGCCTGCTATGGCGCTCTGGTTCTTCCCAGTTGATCAACCGGTACAGAAGAAATCTTTTCAAGATTGCCATCACCAATCCAATCCACATTATTATAGACGCTTCTTTCTTCTAGCTGTCACTGCTGGAAAAAAAATTGAAAATTTAACCAATTGAAACCATAGGGTGCCCTCTGAATCTGGCCACAGAAAAAAAAATTGATGTTGAATGATGGCGTAGCACCAGTTGAGGTTGAGATTTTTGAAATCCATCAAAGATTATATGAAGTTACCACAATGACAACATTATGTGAAAGAACAATGTATCAACAGCCCAATTAATGACAGTCAGAAACAACACAAGCTAAGCGACTGCAAGCAATATTTCAGTGCTAGCAACTGATAATTATCCCATTTGGAAGGCTTAAAATTTTCCATAGTCCCTTCTCGAATGAGTCATTGGTAGGGTTGTTGTCATTGGATGTCCACCCCTCCGCCCTACAATATATCATTCAGCACTATCAGATGATTATTTTTCCCATCATGCCCAAGAAAGAAAACTTTGCAATGTCAAGATGAGTCCAACCAAATCATGCCCAACTATAGGTATGCTATATTTGGTGATATCAGCCACAAAAATCACTACTCAAAGTGAAAAATAAAAGGAACTGCAAAAATGATGTCAATTTGATAAGGAAGCAATAAAAAAGAAAGCTGTATAACTACCCCATGGCATGCTATTGCTGAACATAGCATTGGTAGAAGAATGAGAATCTGTTATGTTGTAATTTAAATGAGCTGGCTGGCCATGTTGATGGTTTCTTTCACCATGCATAATGGTTGGTGGGTTCATATAATTATACCGATGAATAGATTGTTGTCCAAATCGACTAGGAAAGTTCTGTGAAAATTGGGGTGGACGTCCATTTCCACCACGTGCATCATGAGAGGTAGAAGGGCCCTCAGCAAGTGAATATGCCTGACGAAGTCCATCCGCTCTGAAATCAAACAAATAGGAAAACGATGAGCTGTAAGGTATAGAAGTAAAATTACCAAAGAGAAATTGACGACTTGGATGAACAAGATTTTGAGCAGCACACAGGTACACGTGAATTGTAAAATGGCACTGTTGTAACACTCGCTTGGGCAGCAGAGTAAAAAACAAAAATAAGCATCAACAAAATCTCAGAATGAACACATTTTCCCTCGTACATTTTGATGGGACTTTTATTTTACAGGGTACATTAATAAAGCTATTGGTCTAGTGAGTTTAACCCACTTTAGTCCAAGGTTTAGGGTTTTAGTATGTCTATATATATACCCCATCTACATAGGCGATCTCATTATTATGATAAACAATACAATATTTTCTCGTTCCAATTCTACGGTGTATAACATTTGACTTCACATTATGGATATTATGGAATATTTTCCTAAATTACTTCAGGACCTTTGAAGAGTGCATGCTCAAATCTCTTCTTCTCAATACCCCCCACCTACATTGGTGATCTCATTATTATGATAAGCAGTACAATATTTTCTCTTTCCAGATTCCACAGTGTATAACATTTAACTTCACTGAGGATATCATAGGATATTTTTCCAAATTACTTCCAGCTTTTGGAAAGTTGCATGCTCAAATCTCTTCATCCCGTACATTATATTCAAGGTCATTTTGATTGCATGTGTGGAATTGTTGTAAAAACTATTTTCCAAAATTTAGTAAAAAAAACATGTATTATATAAAATAAACATAACAAAATATAAATATAATTCAAAATAAAAAAATCACATTAAGTATATATTAAAATAATAAATATAAAATATGACAATGCCATATTATATTCAAATAATAATGTTACAATAAACTAATTAGTACGACAAAATATTAGCAGTTAAATAAAGTTTCAAACCAACATAATCTATGATATCAAATATAATTATATTTCCATTTTATGAGAAGGGATAATAAATGCACTTGGGTTCTTTCTAATTAATCCTGAATTTTAAGAAGTTAGAACTTCCAAAGGACAGGGTGCAGAAACAAAATTGAAAAGTCATGAATACAATTGCTATTTGGACTCGGGGTTAGACCTGATACCTTAAAACTAAGTGCTATATGCAACAATCAAAATACAATGGACACAAACTTACCTCCCTAATTGCTTACATCTGTACATTTCCTCTTCAACTTGAAACCCTTTGATTCAAAACTAATCAATTTGAGTGAAGGTATCTATGGCCTAATGTTAACATTAGGGCTAACAAAGCTCCAGTGCAATGGAATGTAGCACAATTGTTGAAGCCTGGTATGTGTATAATGCTTACAAGTATCAGCATTGGTAGTGCGATGCCAATCAATCCTGGCTGCCTACTTCCTTGTTGAACAAAACTGTAGTTGTCTACCCAACATCAACAATATCACCTAGATACTATGCTGGCTAAGATTAACCATAGATGTCCTAAGATTTTTCTTATGGATTTCAACAGCACCTCCTGAGATTCTTCTTATGAATTTAAACTCCACTGCTAACTAAAGAATTGAAGAATGTAATTAGTATATTCTAGTTCTCATGTTTATTACCTTTATAAAGAAATCTCCTCACTTAATCAAATAAAATTACATTGATCATAATTAAATATTTAACTAATGCTCTAGTTAATGAAAAGTACTTTGTTACTATGTTATGAAATGTTTTTTATTTTTATTTTTTGCTAAAAATTGCACATATAGCATCTACTTTGTTGTTTCAAATCTAACTTGAACTTTAAGATTTTATTTGCAAACATATACTTCCAAGTATCCGATTAAGAATATCATCAATGTCTCTTTGTTGAATAATGTATCCAAGATGCTTAAAGCTTATAGGAAATTTATCTCCAGTCATGTTATTATTATACCCTCACCTCTTATATTCTATTTAGTAATACAAATTTTGGTTTCTAAAGCTCCACAATTCTGACTTTGATTGACACACTTATTAATGAATATAATATCTCGTGAACATATATATGTATAAGTTTTTGAAGGCAGTAGGTAGTTCATCTAGTACTAAAGCAAAATATATATATATAGACTTAAGCTGGCCCTCAATATAAACCTATAGTTATACGAAAACAATTTATTTAATTATGAATAAAACACTAGTAATTATATTTGTAGAAAGTATAAATAATGATAAAAAAAAGTGTGCTATATATGGAAAAATAAATAACAAGATGCAAAAAGGATTTAAGTATAACACTAACCAATAAGCAAAACAGGTGTAGCAAGAAAGTTCTAAGATTTAATGTACATAATTGGCAATTTTCTTTCATGACTTGTTACTTGGGTGGATGAATACAAGAAGGGGAAGAAAAGGAACAAATTTTAAGCATGAAAAATGATTACCCACGTGAACTTTTGTATTATTTTCCCTTCTTATTCATGCATAGATTAATCATGATTGAGTTTCTTATAATCATGATTAAGTTTTTACTACATGACATGCAAGAATTTGGATCTCCTCCTTGTTTATGATACTTCATTAGCTCTGATGCTTTTGTAGCTAAGTCTACAACAAACCCAATCCAAGTGACACCGCCTTTTCCTGAACTATTTATATATATTTCTCTAAATATTATATCATTTTCAACAAGTTGATCTCTTCCTTCTCACTATCTTGATTTGTTACATTAAGTTAGACGTATAACATTTGTGAATATGTTTAAGTTTTTCTATAGATGGCAAAAAGTCAAGTTGAACTTGTAAACTAAATATGTCTTGCTCAATCAGTTAAACTAAAACCAATACATCATTGCATATGCAGGTTACAAGATGCAATGAAGTGCATGACTCACAACTCAATCTTTATATCAGTGGTCACATGGTAAGCTAGTTAAATGAGTTAAGAAGATACTCACACATTAAAATAGAAACTTCAAACATCTCGTTCATGGAATTGCTTTCATTTGCAGCGCATAATTGAGCAAAGAAAATAACAACCATGGATGCTATAGCCATATGGTCGAATGAAATATTAGCAAAGAGATATCATGAGAGAGGTTATAGTTGTTCAACAAGTAATGAAAAAGGACAAAAGAGTAAATCTAGAGAACAAGTACATAGAACAAAGGGCCAGGTAGCAGACTAAAAATAACCATGAACATGTAGCATTCACAACTTGTGGGATACAATAGGCAAGAACTTCCCACCAATTTCAATCACTAATAAGTTTGATAGGAAGATATGGTCGACCAAAACCCAAGCAATGATTGGCGTCAGATGATATGAGATAAAAGAAAGCCATATTAACAAAGCAAAGCAGTGTCAGGCACGCATTGTATGAACATTCAGCATCACATCTGCTATCAGCACTAAACTGCAGAAATCAACTATCTATCACTGATAACAAAGCGGAATAGATGATTGTGATACCTTTGGTTTGATGGTGGGAATTTTGTGCTTACACGAGCTTGATTATGACCATGGCTATATCTATTATTCCCACCTGCAAGGCTGGCCACATCTGATGGGTCATCAATGTGTGCGCAATTCGCAAATTCAGCTCTTAGTGAGCTGCTGTCTATGTTATCCTCTTCTAAAAGGGATTCATCACTGGGAAAGGGAAAAAATATATAAAGCATTTAGATGATTAAGCTATAATCTAAATAACTGCAAAAAAAACAAGAAATTCAAAAATAAACCACAAAAGCAGTATGATAATCTTAGGAATCCTAACATTACCAAACATCCATAAATTTTTGCTTTTCCAGTAATAGGAGTATATATGTAATAGATTTAGAGTGGGGAACAATAAAAACTTCAATGTAAAATCTATCTGAATTTTACACAAGTGATTATATGAACTCAAGACATCCTTGATTTTCAATAACCTTTCATATGAAGACACACTGCCCGGTGCAGTATATAAAGGATTGTAAGCATCAATTGTCGTGTACACTACACATCGGTGGTAAAAGCAGAAGAAAGTGCATAGGAAGACAAACTAAAATGAATATTTATTAGCCAATTAGCCAAATATCATAAAAATTAAGAGAGAAAAACCATAACATTGGTTGAATCTTGTCGGTAAAAGCAACCATCTACTAGCATTTGGACTATTTGAAAATAATTGACGATAATAATAATAATAATAAACAATTAATGTTTTTGAATAAAAAGGAACACTTTCTAGACAAGATTAGATGGAAGCTTTGTGATTTCCATAGACGAAAACTCTATATAAAATAAACTGGGCTAGACGTCTTTACTGTATCTGCTAATAGCCATCCTGTTATAATAGTTAATCCTACAGCCCTACTAAATATTATTTAACCTAGGAACATTGAATTCATCAAAAGCAATCTCACAAGTCAATTAAGGCAGAAAAGAAATGACCAAGTTCTAGAATAAACAATAGGTTTACAGGATTCAGTTTTTACCTGTAACCAGGGTCCCATTCTCCAGGATGAGGCACTGATGAACTTCCTTCTGTTTTATCAAATGAAACTTCTGATCTGTGAAAAGAAGCCATGGATGAGTTATATGCAGGATAACCTTTCAGATTGGCAGAAGTAAGACTACAAGAGCCATTTACTCCTCCCATCTGTTGCCTCCAGTTAGAATGACTACCAACTAAAATTGCAATATGAGGACCAGAATGTCCTGGAGACTGAGCCTCAGGATAGTTAGTCATGCCATCGCTACAAAATCCTTGCCCATGCTCAGATGCACTTCCGTAAGGCTGCATACACATGGTGGGGTAGCCCACACTTCTTTTATTATACTGACCAACAACAGCTGCTTTACCCAATGAGATTCCCCGAGTACCACCTCTAACTGGTGATGTTGGACCATATTTTCCAGGCGAAGCTGATGAAATCTGCATCTGAGAACTTGGAGGAGTAAACTGAGAGGGACTTACTCCAAGAGACATTGGTCCCAGACCTCCATAAGGGCTAACACTGTACCCATTTCCATGAGATAGCTGAGATCTCTGTCTGGCATCTGGACTGGCTCCAAGAAATGGTCCTCCAACTTGTACATGCATGTTGAACCCGGATGGACCTAGTGGTGAATTGTAGGCGTGAATACTGTTAATGTCACTGTAGCTTCCATAATTGCTTTCTAGACCCGTATTATCATTATAGCTACCATGGCTCCCAAAGCTGCCATAACTGCTTCCATAAGACATAGGCACCTTGTGAAAGTGAGGGCTTTGCGATAAATATTTGTTACCACTAAAAACCTGAAAAATGAATAGATCTCTTCATAAAGTCATCAAGCTAACATAAACTTAAACCTAAGGGTGCATTTGGTTCAGAGTAATTGTTGGTAACCTTGGTTATCCATACAAGGTTATCAATAAAAACTTTGTTTGGTTCAGAATTTAAGCGATTACCAAGTTATAATGGATGTCTGACACATTATGTCACGTTAGTAAAAGGGTTATTATGATGGGGGAATCGGAAAACCTCCGAGAAGCTTGGTTTTCATTGAATCCCGGGGTTATAAAATTTTTTTCTCAAAATTATCCTTCAATTTTTACTCTTTGAGATAAAAATACCCTTGTCAATTTAATAAATATCAATCAGACCCTATATAAATTATTAATATAATTAAAATTATAATCGATCGACCGTTCCCACCGTCGTCGTCGCCGCTGACGATCGTTGGCCGCCACCAGTCACCGCCGTCGGCCGCCGTGATCAACAGCTCACTGCTAGTCGCTGATCGCAGGAGCCAATCGTCGATCGACCATCATCAATTGTTACTGTCGATCGCTGATCATCGTCATCGGTTATCGATCACTAATCATCACGGTCGATCGTCGGCTGATCGATCGACACAACCATAAATAAATATATTTTAGAGTCAATGAAATCTTATAATTAAATCAAGGGTAATATAGTAAAATGTTAAACTAGGTTATACTTTAAAACCTCCAA
>JBAMHZ010426923.1:0-11134 GCA_037177395.1 Alpinia galanga | reverse complement strand
TGTTTGTAGATTTTTTTTTTTTAACTCAAACACACAAAGTGTTGCAGCATGTTTTGCTGGAACTATATATGTTCTTTGTTATAGAATTGTGGTTGCAGTAACTAAATGATTTGGGGAGTCTTGCAGTGATAAAAAGTGTATATTAACTCTTGTTATACCCTACATAAGAAAAGCTTTTGAGTAGAATGCCTTTTTATCTTCAAGAGAACTTCCTCACCCTTTTTTTTTTAACCTTGCATGATTTTAGTAAAAGAAAGTAAATTAATTAGAATATTTTATTCTCAATATCGTGTTGATGTGAGAGATGTGCAGAATAATTTTCCAAACATGCTTTTGACATTAGTTGGAGCATGAATTTTCTCTCAACTTTTTTCAAGCCATAATCCACTTAGATCTCACAGCCTCACCATCTCGTAGATGTGAATCTCTGGTTATCTAAGTAGACGCCGATACTTAAGTCCGAGAACACAGAGTTAATCTCATTGAATTATGGAACAAAGATGCTATCAGGGTTTTTCTTTTTCTCGTTAGTTTTAGCTGTATCAGTTGATTAAACTTTTCCTGTTTATTGTAGAAAACTTTGTAGCTCTAATCCTTCGCCAACTTTGATTGTTCTTATTTTGGTATCAAAGTTTTAAATTTTCAGTATTGCTATTCTAAATTGCAAAGTAGAAATGATCAATTCATATGCTATAACCATATTGTGTTACCTATTCAAAGTGTTGCCTTTACTAATTGACTTCTTTGGACTAATCCTAGAATGTATTCGATTTGATCGTGCATATCATTTGATCTCATTGTCCGGACATTTTGTTCATGAATTATGCTTCCTAAACTGAATGAAATTTTGCACTATTGTCATATTAAATGTTTTTCTTCTGATAGGATCTCTTTCTGACCTCCCTTGCGGTGCCATGTGTCTGCTTATCTATGACTATTTTGTTGGCATAGTTCAAGTTGTTGCCAAGCCAAAACTGAAACATCGATATAATGCATTTGGTTAACAGATCAATCCAATGTCTTGATCTTTTTAAATATATGGAACAACATAGTCATGCTATTTGTCTCTCTAGACAACAAAATATGCAGAGTTGATTTTTCCACTTTGTCAGCCTAGTTATTTTGAACTCAGATGCTCTTTATGAGGATAATTTCCCTAGTGTGAGGCTTTTTTTTTTGTCTCCATTTGATGAAAATCATTTTAATTAGATTTTTTTTTTGACACTCTGATTTTTTGTATAAAATATTATTAAGATGTTTTTTTTTTGGCACTATCTGCAGAATAAACATTTTAACATGTACAAGAGTGATCAGATATCTGCAGAAAGGTATTTGTCTTCAAGAGATTTCCATGGACTCATGTCACACTGTAGCAAACAGGTATACATTATTAGTTTTCTTTTCCCCAAAGACAAGACATATTTGTCTGAAACGTATTTCCACCAACTGTAGGTTGAAAATGTAATGACTATGTGGAACAATGATGAGGAGTTCCGCATGCAATATGTTAAATCCAACATGAACAGCACGCTTAGAAGACTAAGAACGGCTGATGGAAGATCCCTTGGTCTAGATGAGGAGCTACCAGTCATGCAAACTAACCACTTCAGAGTTACAGGCTCTTCTCCACAACAAACCAAAAACAGTGCAGCTGTTCCACCATCTTTGGAAGAAAGGTCTGAAACATCCCAAGAAGTTGACTCGTTTCCTGCTCCTCAGGCTGCAACTAACAAAGCACCAGTTAAACAGAAGAAATCGGTAAAGCCTGTATTAAAAGAGGAAAAAGAATTTGTCATTGCTCGAGTTCCAGATGAAAAAATTAAAATTGATGAGAAGGCAAGTGCTCTAACAAAAGAGGAAGAGTTCAAAGAAAAGGCAGAAAAATTGGCTAAGAAGGAAGAAGAATTGAGGAAAGAAATAACTGTAGCTGAGTTAAAAGAATTGAATCGTTTAGAGCAAATAGCAAAATTCAAAGAGGCAGAAGAGAGAAAAAGAAGACGAGCTGAGAAGGCACAGGCCAGAGCCGAATTCCGAGCACAGAAGGAAGCTGAACAGAGCGAGAAGGTATCAGCCTTGTTCAATAGCAAGCTTGCCAATAGCTTTTTCTAATATAAATTTTGCACTGCCATTTCATAACCACAAAAATGCTTGCATCTCCACAGAGGCGAGCAAAGAAGCAGAAAAAGAAAGGTCTTGCAGTCGAAAAAACAATTTCAACCAATGGTTTTGAGGAACACACTGCAGCATCTATTGAAAGTACTCAAACTACTCAGGAACTTAATATCAAAGAAACTCCAGCATTGCGAAAACCTTCAATGCTGGTACCTGCATCAAAGCAGTACAACAAGGTGCAACCTATTCCCTCATCACTTCGTAAGAAGGGCAAGAGGAAGATGATGACCACATGGATGTGGGTGATACTAACCATCATATTGCTAGTCCTATTCCTGGCTGTTAACTACATCTCTTTCTCTGGTTTCATCTACCAATCATCGTGATTTTTGAAGGTACTCTAGCTCCATTCATCATACACGCATAAAATAGATCTGAGTGTCCAGTTTTTTTTAGATTGTTCTCTCTACTATACTTTGCTATTTTTTCGATTTGGAATTTGGGCTTTGGAAATGATACTACATTCGTGAGTAATTTATCTAATAGTTTTCAAATAATAGCAAACGTTATGATTCATCGCTGTATTTATCCTTATTTATTCTGAAATAGTCATAGTTTCTTTGTGAACCGTAACACCCTAGTTTAAGTCTCTCATTCAAGGGGTGCTGGTTAATTACGGGATTTATAAGTTTAGATGACTTGGGCTTTAGAATTTTGGGTTAGGACTAAACAAAGTTAAGGTTATGACAATTGGCATCAAAACGATTTCAATCTTAGGCATAATGAGGTATTTGAAAAGGATTGTCGGATAAAGTCTCAATGCAGCGAATTAGAGAATGATTTTGGGTTTATGAGTTAATGGTCTATAGAATCATTTTGTTTCATTGGTTCTTCCTACTTTTATTTGAGCTTAGAGAATCTTCCACCTGCATGATGCTGATCTACTCCAGCTTCTGTTGTAGTAGTTGCTCTATAATATCTATATGCAATTCATCAACTCAACCTCTGGTATCATTAACCTTTTTTCCTTCATACCTTCCAAGATCCATCTGAATCAAAAGTCAAAGGTCTGATTCCACGAAGTCACCAACCTTTAACTCCACAAGCTTTATCACAGTTAGCATTTCTTTCTTCAAACATTATTCTGTAGCAGATGCATGTCGGAGATCGTTTGTAGTCATCCGAATTATTTGTATGTCCATTTGGAATAAATGTTCTTGATGACCTCTCTTAGGCTTAGAAGTTGAAGTGTACATATACAGAACAGAAGGCCCTTGCTCCTAACTATCTTAGCTCATTCAACTCATTCACGGCGCGATGGATCAGCCTGAGCAAGATTACAACAGTTTGATTTTGATCAGCTAGTTAAGGTCGTAGATAACTTGTATATACATGCCAAAGCCGTGTGGAATAAAATGTTCACTCATCTGAGACTCTGCTTTCAGTGAGGCTTCCATGAAACTTCTACACGGTGGAAGGTTGCTACTTTGTTCCACGGTGCATACCTCTTCCACATGGTGGTTATGGAGTAATTAATCAATTAAAAAATAATTAAGAACAAAAGAGAAGATCAATGAGGAGATTAATTGTAAGTTGCATGAATTTTTTTGTCCAAGATGATTTTGTTAATGTACCAGTTATAATTGTGGTCAAGCACAACTCAGCTATGGGACTCATGTTTTGGAAGGATCTCTTTATTCCCACATATAAATAGTGTAAATTTTCAAGTGTATCTTTGTTTATTTAGGAAGGGCAAATTAGAAGATAGAAAAGAATAAAGATAGATTTTATGAAAAAATTTATTGTATATATTCTTATTTTACTTTATAAAAAATTATTTATGAGACCGGAATGTCTCCATATGTTTCTAATTGTTTGTATAAGGTTAACTCGTCAAAAGGTTGTTTAGTTAGACATGAATAGAGTATGCCTTGCCCTCCCCCTCACATACTCGGTGCTACCCTTCGCCCTGATGGGCATCATTTTGATTGCTCCTGCTAGTGCATGTAGATGTTGAACAACGGACAATGGGTCAAATCCTCTGCAAATATAATGATGGTATTCTTTCATACACTGATTACTAATTTTAAAGGTTAAAAACTCATCATAATTTATCTTTTTTACGATAGTCCAGAGGCAAACTTTTAAAATTAGATTAACAAATCTTAACCTTTTGCACAAGCACACCACCTCTATTTGCCTTATCAGTTAGGGATTTGCTCGATATTGTTTTAACCTCCCTTACCAGGAGACACTATTGTACGGAAAGCAAGTCAGTCGACTACTTTTTCTGATGTGTGGACATTGGATCTGGTCAGCAAATAACTGGGTCAAAAAGACTAGTTATGCGATTCAGATCTGAATGTTCCTTTTGTTTTTGTTTTTCTAGTAATGTTTGCAACCGGTTCGGGCAGTGGGAGGTAAACAATTGGGTCTAATTATGCTAAGACAGCACATGCTTAGTCTTCATATGTCATTACTTGCTCTAGAAGTATTAGCCTCGCATCGCTCCCTCTGCTGATCCTCCCTAATCAATCTTCTTCTGATGGGCGTAGCCACCGCTTGCCTCCCCCTCCGCCGCCGCGATCGCATCCTCCTTGCGGCCGCTTTCTTCCTCTCCCTGCCTGTGCTCTCCCAGGCCTCCTCCGATGCCGTCCCCGTAAACTCCTCCGACTTACTTTCCTTCGTTTTCCCCTCCTTCAACTTGGACAACGGCGGCAATTTCCGATTCCGCCAGGACGCCGAGCCCAGCCCGGGTGCCCTCCAGCTCACCCCCGACAACTTCGACAACGTCAGCTTACTCGTCAACAAATCCGGCAACGTCTTCCACTACAGCCCCTTCAAACTCTGGGAAGATCTCCCCGCCAACGCCACCGCCAACTCCTCCCGCCGCGTCGCTTCCTTCAATTCTTCCTTCAACATCAACGTCTTTCGCGTGAACGGGGCCCTTCCCGGCGATGGCCTTGCCTTCGTTATTGCGTCCTCCCTCTACGGACCGCCGCCCGGCAGCTACGGCGCCTACCTCGGCCTCACCAACGCAACTCTAAACGGCCTCTCGACCAACCGATTCGTCGCCGTAGAGCTGGACACCGTGATGGACAGCAGCGTCGATGACCCCGACAGCAACCACGTTGGCCTCGATATCAACGGCGTCGTATCGAACGCCACGGCCAGTCTGACGCCCTTCAGCATCGACATCGCCCCCGTCAACGCGACCAACTACACGGTGTGGATCAACTACGATGGGGGCGCGCGGGTCATCCGGGTGTACATGGCCGTCGTTGGAAATCCGAAGCCTGCGGCTCCGGTGCTGCATGCGCCTCTGGATCTAAGCGAGTTCCTGACGCAGCAGTCTTTCTTCGGCTTCGCTGGAGCGACTGGGGAGACTTACCAGCTCAACTGCGTGCTGGCGTGGAATCTGACGGTGGAGATCTTGCCGAAGGACAACAACAGCGGCCTCTCGGGGTGGAAGTTGGGGGTGGTGATCGGCGCCGCGGCGGCAGTCGGGTTGGCGGTGGTTGTAGGGGTGGTGGGGTGGGCGTACGTGAGGCGGCGGAGGGTGAGGGACGTGGACCCGAGGGCGGTGGTGGCGGGGACGCTCAGGAGCCTACCAGGGACGCCGCGGGAGTTCGAGTTCAAGGAACTGCGGAGGGCGACGAGGAACTTCGACGAGAAGATGAAGCTCGGGCAGGGTGGGTTTGGGGTGGTCTACCGGGGGATTTTGCCGGGGGAGAACCGCGAGGTGGCGGTGAAGAAGTTTTCCAGGGGAAGCAGCGGCACGGATGACTTCCTCAAGGAGCTCACCATCATCAACCGCCTCCGCCACAAGCATCTTGTGCCCCTCGTCGGTGAGTCTTTCAGTTCGTGTTGCAGAAATCCATATCTCAAGTAGAAAATTTCGATCCATTGATCTCTTAATAACAAGCAGGGTGGTGCCATGAAAAGGGGATTCTGCTTCTGGTGTACGAATACATGCCAAACGGCAGCCTGGATCAGCACCTCTACGGCGGCGGCGAAGGCCAACGGCCTCTGCTAGGGTGGGAGCGGCGCTACAACATCGTGGCCGGTGTGGCCTCGGCGCTGCACTACCTCCACGACGAGTACGACCAGCGCGTGATCCATCGCGACCTCAAGTCCTCCAACGTGATGCTCGACGCCGGCTTCGGTGCGCGCCTCGGCGACTTCGGCCTCGCGCGCGCGCTGGAGATCGACAAGACCTCCTACGCCGAGCTGGAGCTGGCCGGCGTCCCCGGCACCCTGGGCTACATCGCCCCTGAGTGCTTCCACACCGGCAAGGCCACGAGCACCTCCGATGTCTTCGGCTTCGGGGCCGTCGTACTCGAGGTCGTCTGCGGCCGCCGCCCCCGCGGCGACAACCCACAGTTCCTCACCGACTGGGTCTGGATGCTCCACGGCGACGGCCACATCCTCGACGCCGTCGACCCGCGCCTCGCCGGCGAATTCGACTCCAAAGACGCCGAGCGCCTCCTCCTTCTCGGCCTCGCCTGCAGCCACCCAATCCCGTCCGAACGCCCCAAGACTGAAACCATCCTCCAGATTCTCTCCCGGTCGGTGCCGCCGCCCACAGTGCCGGCCGCGAAGCCCTCCTTCGTGTGGCCCGCCGGCCCCGTGGAAGACGAGGAAGACGACGATGGCGACGCCCGGCTGATGCGCAGGGCGGCGATTAGCATGAGCATGAGCATGACGTCGTCAAACTATGCGCCATCATCCGGGTACACGACCTCGCATTCTCAATACCTCAGCCGAGATGGACCTCCTCAAGTCTGACGGCAAGACTTACCCAAAATATAGACGACTTTGGAGCCGAAGCAATCTACGCCATAAAGTTGGACTATAATTTGCATCGAGAAGGACGTTAATGGCCGCCGGTCAACCAATCCATCCCAATCGCATCGTCATACAAAACAAACATCATTCATTTTGATTCGTTCTCCCGATCGATCGTCGGTATCAGGCGCACGTCGCGGTCGACTCCCTGTACGAACCTTCCCATTACTTGCTTGTACAATGTCAATAACATTTAATTGTGTGGTCTGCGTCTTTAAAATAAATAATTTTAAGTTGTTTGTCAATAATTTTAAACATTTTACCAATTAAATATGTATTTTTTTTTATTTTAACAAACTATTTTTTTTTTCATCTAATGACAACTATTTGCAAAGTAGCTGGGTTGATTAAAATATTCCTTAAAAAATTAAAAATATAAACTGCATATTTGATTGTGCAAATAAATATTATTTTGGTCGAGAATGAAAACTAACTCTAATTCAAATAGATATTTTTTTATAATAATTGATTAATATTAAATTTCTATAAATGCGTCCGGAGGCATTATTGATTAGTAATTGCTAATAATTTTCTTAAAAATATAGTCACCTCGAAGTTTACATGCTTAAAACGTTTTTTAAATTTAAAAATTGTCAAAATATTCCTATTAAAAAAATTATATAATTCTCTCGTTACGCGTTATAACTAGATAATATTTTTTTATTCATTTTTATTAAAAATAAAATATATTTAAAAAGAAGTAAATGGAAATTATAAGAAAGCCGTATTTTAAATTTATTAAGTAGATAAATCACGAGGATAAATCTAATCAAATATTTTAGTATGAATAATAAACTTTAAAATAAATAGTATTAAATTAACGCAAAGCACGCCACAGTTGACCCGTGAACGCTTGTAGACAAAGTTGTGGGACCGGTCGGTGCCGCCAACTAAGATCTAAGAACGTGCCCTAAATTATCACAATTTCTATACAATTTTTAAAATCCATTATCATATTTAAAACTTTTATATTTATAATCCAGTATAAAAATTAATAATTCAGTTAAACTCTACGATTGCAAATGATATTTACTCAATTTAAATTATTGGTGTTAATGACCGCAAACTAAATAAAATATCGAAGAAATGAACTAAAAATGCTAAATATTAGATTAACAAAGAAAAACTAGGGTTGAAGACAAGCAAACTACAAATTTATATACGTTTAAATATGTATTATTGAGTTTAATAGATTGTTGAATTAATAATAATAACAATAATTCCATTCGAATAACTTGTGATTATAATGGATTAACAAAGGCCACTGTAGGAGTCTAGATGGGCCTGGCAATTGAAACGGCCCACTTAATTTGCATAAGATGAAGAACCAGGAAGGAAACCATTAATTTGTTCGATAAATCAGAATTAAAATTTTAATTTAATTATTATTATCTCAGAAGTGATCGAGCGGGCTCAACGTACGCAGCTCAGTTTCGCATGCAGAAACTCTCTCTACCTACTGCATCGTCGCTCGATTGACCGCAGCGACCGCGCAGGGCGGCAGGAGACGGCAACAGAAACAAATTAAAGAAAACCGGAGCGCAGCGGAAACAACAGGACCTGAGAGGAGCAGGTGAGTTTGTCGGCCATTGGAGGCCAAATCCCCGGCAGAGACCCGCCCTCCAAGCGAGGATGATGCACCTATTCGCGTCCTTGTTCCTTTACTTTTTCTCCCCTCGCCCCATTAACCACTAATTATCAACCATTCATGTGCAGGGATCAGCGAACAAGGCGATGCGAGCATGGATTGTATATTCAAAAGTGGAAAGCAGTAGCGCCACATGCTCCCGGAGCCGGCAAGGCAATTTGTCGAACATGTTGAGTGCCTGCCGCTTCTTCTCCCATTAGGACAAGCAGAGCAAACACGTAGTTGATCGACTGGCTCATCGCTCATGTAGGTGGTTGTCAAGACACAGTGAAACGAGGTTTTCTCTTTGGAAAATGGCATGAGTATAATGCATGCATGCATGCATGATCATGATGATCGATCGAGTCCCCTCCGTGTCTTGAATTCATAATATCTGGAAGCAGGTGGGGCATCGTAACACATGCACGGCATGTTTGTCCGAGCCTCAATTCTCACGAGGTGGGCGTTCATTATTGATTTCGCGAAGAGAGAGAGATCATTCTAGTTTGTATTTTGTGAATTATAGCAGTGGGAGAAAAAGAGAAGGACTTTGGGGATGGAAAGCGCAAGGCTTGGGCCATCTCGTTTTGTTTTGAAGTTAAACACCTTTTGTGCGTTAACGAGGGTGCTGACACAATGATAGAAGAAAGCTTTGGTCCTGCTAAATTAATTGTCGGAAAAAAGAAGAAGAAAAAACAAAGAAGATGAAAAGAAAAAGAGAGGTAAAACATCTCAGTTAATCCTTGCTCACACGAATACCACATGAAAGCTATGTAACTGATGTTAATGGTGCAGATGTTGATGCACGATGACGAAGATGCTAAGGCTTCTTCATTTCCTGGCTACATGCATTGCAAGATGCACAGAGTTTGTTTTAAATTTACTTTAGCATCTGAGAGAGAGAGAGAGAATTATATTGTAGCTGGGGAATCAACTCGGCTGTGGAGGATGAAGCAAGAAGCCAAGTAGTATGGTGCTGAGCTTGAGAGAGACCTCACGTAAGGGATCCTTTCAAGAACTTTGACCCTCTATTGTCTCTGCATGCTCTAATTATTAGAGAAATATGTTTAAGGATGATGAATATTCTCGTGCATCTCCCTCCTCCATGTGCTCTGTTAAAGGGAATAGAGACGGCACCTCCGGAAGCCTGCACTGTATGTTGTCAGTTTTCATTCATTCTTTCTTTCTTTCTCCCTTCCGTCCAAGTAAACAGACATGAATTCTGAGTCCACAAAGGACGAACACACACTTGATCATGATTTAATTATAAATAATGTCCAGTATTATTTCATCATTAATCTCTGTACGTTGAAATGATCTCTCTCTCTCGTCACCTATTTAAACAGGCAGCTCTCATGGTGTCTTGCGTACTCGATTCAATTCCCCTTTGGTTCTTCGTTTGAGACGAAGCAATGAGGACGATGATTGACTTGGGGAGCCAAAGGGGCACCGGCCTCTACATCATCGACACCGCCACCGCCGTCGACTGCACCAAGGACGTCCGCTTCGGCCGCCGCTCCTTCCGCAGCTTGATCGAGTGCGTTGTCCCCTGCTGCGCCGGCTTCCCCATTTCCTCCAACGCCTCCGCCTTCGACGACGACGACTCCGATAACAACTCCACCGCTACTGCTGTGACCGTTCCCGCGCCCATGGTCGCCACTGCCACGACCGTCACTGGCACCTTCTTCGGCCACCGCCGCGGCCGCGTCCGCTTCTGCGTCCACGACCACCCGGCCGCCGCCGCCGCGACGCCACTGCTGCTCCTGGAGTTCACGGTGCCCACGGTGTACCTCGCACGGGAGATGCAGCACGGCCTGCTGCGCGTCGCCTTGGAGAGCGGCGGCCACGGCCGCGGCCCCTTGCTCAGCACGCCAGTGTGGACCATGTACTGCAACGGGCGGAAGGTGGGCTTTGCGATCCGGAGGCGGGCGACGGAGGCCGACGCGGAGGTCTTCAGGCTGATGCGGTCGGTGTCGGCGGGAACCGGAATTCTGCCCTCCGCCACCGCCGCCAGCGGCGAGGCAGCTGGGGACCTGCTCTACATGAGGGCGAGCTTCGAGCGGGTTATCGGATCGACGGACTCAGAGTCGTTCCACATGATCGACCCGGCAGGAGGAAGAGGAGGACAACAGCTCAGCATCTTCCTCTTCAGAACTTAGATTTCAACGTACGGAATCCAATTCCATAAAAAAAAAATGGCAGAATATCATAACCCGAATCAATTTCGTGTAAATAAACTTGTACTGTATTTTTCCAATTATATATAAGAAATCTCTGTGTTTTCTCAATCCGAATTAATAAGTTTAAAAAAAAAAAAAACTTGACGAACAAACCAATTCGTCCTCATTCTAATGCGGATTTTGTCTAATCCTAATTTTTTCTTTAAAAAAAGAGAGAGGATGATAACAAAGTTAAATAAAAAATGATTATATCGCACTCAATTATTTCCAGCTTTATTTACTTGATCTTGACGCATTAGCTTGGGGGTTTAATTCAGACGTTTAATTGGTTGTTCCTCCTCCTTGTTCTTGTTATAGTTGGACTAAG